>JAIPMN010033936.1:0-19882 GCA_020650975.1 Apostichopus californicus
GGATCGTCGTCATGGGTAACCCCCTCGGCTGTGAGACATTTGTACTTATCTTAGGGGGTATGGGTGCCAAAATAATGCAATCTTTCCCATCTTTTCCCTACATTTCTGTTCCATTTCTCTGACTTTATGCAACCTTACCTGCCGCCTTTCTATGTAAGGTTGGTGTCAGTGGCGTAGGAAAGTACATTTGAGTGGGGGGGCTGAAGACTGATGGCCGGCCTGGGGGAGGGGAATTTTTTTTTGCATTTCCAGGTGGCCTCAGATGCAATTTGGTGCAATATAGCACACTTCAACACCCACTCCATTTTCACCTGGCCTTGGCTGCAATTTGGTGCTCCAAATGAGATTCTTTTCTCATTTGGAAATGAAAAAGGGGTTTTCTGACTTGCGGAGCGGGGGGGCGGAATGGTACTTCCGCCCCACCATATTTTTCACTGGGGGGGCTGGCGCCCCCCAAGCCCCACCGGTTCCTACGCCCTTGGTTGGTGTATATGTAATTATTTTTCCAAATTCTCTTTCGCTTTTTCGAAAGTGAGGGCGTCTGCCAGAAACGGAATCACATGCTTTGAGTTAGCATGCGAGCATAACGATGCGAAGATACACAGACTATAGGCGCGAGAACGTTGCTTAGTCTTCCCCTGTGTACACAACTTACCTGTATAGGATTTATAGTACTAGTGTAACATACTTCACACATTGAAGGCGACGATAACGTACTGCTGTGAAATAATATTGCAATAACGCCTACGTTGGGCTTACATATTTTTTCTGTTTTCTATTACTAGCCAGTGTGAATCCTCTACAAAAATGAATAGGCCGGAACGGTCGATGAGGTAAAAATGATCTTCCTAGATTTAGTTAACTTTACTTTGGAAACACATCGAATTGGTTTGCCTAGTTTATGCCTTTGAGTTTGATATTGATATGATTTAACGTTCAACTGTGTTAGGCGTAAGTTACAGCGTAGGCCTAGGATAAGTTCCTAAAGCTTAGTCATCGGTGTTCATTTACATTGTCCTACTCAAATTGCGGGCTATTGTACTGTTGGTTTAGCCTTGTTAGGCGTAAGCTAGTGTAACAAGGCCTAGCAAACTGACACTGTATCATCTATGGACTATGTTTACTGTAGGCCACTGTACCTACTCCTAGCCTAGGCTATGTCCTTAGTAAAAAGTAGGCCAGGGGATTTCCATGTCATGTGCTTATACACAGACAGAGCTGGGTAGCCTAGGCCTATCCAGTTGTAATTGCAGAATACCGCAACTTTGGAAGCAACACCCTTAAAAGAAGTCGGCTACGGCGCCTGTATAGGGAGTCTATAAATACGCAAGAGGTACACAGTACATATTTCCACCTGTATGCTCAATCAATGTATAGCTTTGGTTAATAAATTATAAGCGGCATATTAAGTTAACTTCATGCCTGGTAAACCTGCAACTCCCAAAAATGCTAAGAATATCTTGTATAGCCGTTATCGCGTGACTAGCCTATGAGGTACCAAATACGACATACTTTTGGAAACTTCTTGAGTAAATCATAGCCACAGAGAGTAAGCCAAATTTTAACATGATCTAGCAAGTCATCTAGTCATCAAGTCATCTAGTCAACTGCATTTGTTCCTAATATCAGCTCCTGTAGCCTAGAAGCCCTGTTTATTTATTTGTGTCCAATGTAAAGAATTCAAGATGGATCTCCAAATTATTCTTTCTAGAACTTTCTTATTGTAAGTTCCATTTAAGGTCATCTAAGTAAGTAAATTCTGGTGTTGCATTTACTCTGTTTTTAACTAGAAAGTAACTATGACAACATGATACATACATGCGCGTACTGCTCTAGCACGTCACAGTTATTTGTCAAGATGCAGTACACTTAAATTGTTGTACATCATTGCCCATCTGGAGGCTCTCCAAAAATGTGTAACATGACAAACGTCAGAGACGTTTAACACTATATACATTGCATCATGTGTGCATGTTATCATTTGTAAATTGTAGTTGGGAGCGCTCGTTTTCGGCTGCACCCAATGGGAAATCCCCCAGGGAACAGGCTGATGTGACGCACGGAAGGGACCACAGGAGCGACTGTTTGAATTTTGTGAACTTGGGTGTGTTGGTGTTACAAGTTAACGATTACCAGCGGTCAAATGTTATAAATTTGAGTGGTTTGAGAAGGCCTTGCCTCGGTGCAAGACTGTAAACCTTATTGCTTAGATTTTTTACTGTACAGTATCTATGTAATGTACATTACAGTATCTAGATACATATGCAATGTACAGTACTGTTTCTATGCAATTTACTGTACAGTATCTATACATATGTACAGTACAGTATCTATGCAATGAACAGTACAGTATCTATGCAATGTACATACACTACAACATACTTTCACTATAAAGTAAATGCAATGAAAAGTGTTTTGACACAATTAGTCAGACGGTCACCATCAATTTTTGCCATCATGTAAAAAATAGTTTCTATTTATATATAATGAAAATGACTAGTGTAGAGTTTATCCTATCTGTACCACTAGAAATACCTCTAAGTGCAGTAGAGTATAGTACAGTATGGTATAATTTAGTATAGATATAGTACAGTATAGTGTAGTGCAGTACAGTGATTTGTTGCTACTATTGCCATACAACAATGTTCAGATCAAAATGAGTGTACGACCAGTATAGTATAAAAGCCAGTTACCGAAAGTTGACAACCCGTTCAAGTGGGACGTAAATATTTTTTAAGGAAAGTCAACGTTTGCAACAAATTTATTTACTTGGCTACTCTCTTACCTGTCTCCCACTCCACATCTGCACTTTGCCATCTACCTAAACTACACACAAGTTTTGAAGTTATCTACTGAACAGTATGTTAAGTGTTTGGTAAATGTTTGAAGTACATCATAAATTTAAATGGACTGAATATCCTGTTCTACAGACTTTGGCAATCCTCACTGTATGACAGTAAGCTTTACATGAATGGTGTTATTAACCTGTGGGTTAAAATATTGTATGACATATACAGTATACATATAGGATATATAATCTGTATGTGTGTGTGTATGTATATGTACTGCACAGCACAGCATAAACAAACTGTAAGCAATAAAATATACATTAAGTACTACTTGTAACCATGTTGTCTACCAGTAACTTTTAGAACCATCAACTGCCATATGACTCTGGCAGCTCATATTCCTTAGTGATCACAGTGAAACGTACAGTATAGAACGAAGTTCACTGATGCTCAGAACTGGATGCAGTGTACATTATCAGTATATATTGACATATCATTACGTAGTAGGCAGGGATATAGAATGAGGTTTTGGTGGGTTTAATTGTATTCCCCTATTCAGCCTCGCACATACACACACAAATTAAAGTAGTTGTAGTTATTAGGCTCATTAGCGCAAACTTGCACAGTAGACCTAATTAATTAACCTAAAATATGCATCATCGACTCTATTGCCACGCCCCCTTCTTTATAACATCCTGGCTCGTTCCCTCAGCATACAGGTAACTGTGCAATCACGAAATGACTTTTTCAGTGCAATAATAACAATAATAATACTACTACTAATGATAATATTACTAATAATAATAGTAATATTTAATAACAAGTTTATACAACGCTCTCATCAGTCAAGACGTGCTCAAAAGCGCTTTACAACGAGAACAAATTACTTATTGAAACGGACTTAATCTGGCTATCTGAAATAAATATGATTTAACTTTTACACTGAAAATTAGTTAAGGAGTTAGCGTCCCTAATGTTCTGTGGTACAGAGGTTCACAGTACAGTATGTACAGACTATTAGGTACTTAGCACACAGCACAGTACGTATAAACACAGCACTGCTTACAGCAATATTTACTGAAACTCAACACGACGAAATTCAACTTGATGAAAATCAACTCTCTATGAAACTCAACAAAACAAATCTAACTAAAATGAAACTCAAATCGACAAAATGCGACGCAACTAACTAAAATGAAACTCAACTCCATAAAATTCAACAAACCATCTAAAATGAAACTCAACTCCATGAAATTCGACGAAACCAACTAACAGGAAACTCAACTCGATAAAATTCAACAAAACTAATTAAAATGAAACTCGCATGATCCATAAAATTCAACAACACTATCAACTAAAATGAAACTCAACTCGATAAAATTTGACTCGGCGAAACTTGATGAAATTCAACTCAATGAAACCCCACATTGACACGACCCTGTATGAAACAAACTTAAAATTTTTAAACTAATTAAATTAAATTAAATTGAACTTTGAAACTAAAACAGAATTGAACACCTGTAAGCTACTTTGTAAAATTCTCCAAGTACCCATTGACTTGTACACTTAATTAACTAACCTTAGAACCTTAAGTATATATGCATACTGTGTATATATGCTGTGCAGTACTGTACAGTAGGTACAATATTACCAATGTACACCCTTTACTATATATATATGTCAATTAACGGTCCATGAAAAAAAAAACCACAGTTGGGGTCTTTTGATTAATCAATAAGGATTGGTATGGTGCAGTACGGTAAAAGGGAAAATGTCCCAGTTGAGTAACTGCCATCAATAAAATAATTGATTCTTTGCTATCCTATTGTACATGTGTCTATGCACTAATGTACTTATCCAGACTTAGTCACTGTGTATGAGGATAGCTGTTAAACTGCAGTGGTTTACAGCTGGGGAGTCTTACATTGGTAACAGTACAGAACAGATATTATTTTGAGAAGGAAATCGGTTGCGATGTCTTTCTCTTTCATAAACTAGGTGAACATTATTGCGGTCTCGTGGGCGGGTGTTCGCAACCCCAATCATAGGGTTAATGTACGTGTAGCAAGTAATGAACTGATAAATGCAGTTCTGTGTAATATTCATAACTCGTAAAATAAAATATAGTGTTCATCTATCATCTTCAGTACCGTCCATTTTGACACTCGTGCGCAGGGTTCGCAGGTTTCTTCCGGGGGTGGAAAAAAACGCGGAATAAACCGCGGTTTATTCCACTCGGAAGAAATAGGTTTCTTCCAGTTTCTTCCGGACAAAATGGAAGAAACTCATTTTTTGGGGAAAAACTGTTGATAAAGTTTCATAACAACCTGCAATGATTTCTAACTATGTAATAAATGGACAAGAAGCACTATAGTGTCATCTAGGTAGTCTATATCTAGGTTTGGAGCACATGACCTGCTTCCAGCATATACTGTACACAATATAGTGCTAGGCTACTAGCATCGGACAATTCAGGGAACAACTATGGGCAAGCAATATTTTGCAGACCAGAATGGTCCTGATTATAGCTTCTTAGTTGAAAACTAGTTTCTGAGTGGAGGGGCAAGTGTTCCCTGGAAACTAGTGTAGGCCTACTGTACTACAATGCACACTCATTAAGTACATTGACCACTATGACCATATTTTGTGGAGATTGAACTCAAGACATGAGCGTTACAGATTCGACTAGAAGTTGGAGTGTGAAATGAGGGCTGGCTCGTGGCCAACTGTGCTTAATTGTGGATGTTTGATCTTTTTGTTGTGTTAACTACAAGTTGTAATTTAGGGAGTTGCAGAAATTAAACACATTGCCTAAATCTAACAGATATTGTTCAGCTATTTTCTTGGTGTTATTGTATTAAATCCTCAGTGCATGGGCCAATCCAGGTTAATCATTCATACAGTATGGCCAGTTATGCAATTCTGTTTGATGGGGGGATCGCGAGATGATAAGTAGTCCTTCAATATTGTGATTTATAAGCAAACATCTTTTGGTGTACAAAAACAACCCAAAATTATAATCAAAACAAAAATATCATATTTTGATGGTTTCAATGGTATGCATTTCAGTCAGATGGTAGTAAACTATTTGTCTCTTTATCATGTATGTGGGCTGTGCTGCCTATATGCCAATTTTCACAGTTTCTTCCAGTTTCTTCCGGTTTCTTCCAGTTTCTTCCGGAAGAAACTGGAAGAAACCTGGAAGAAACAGGTTTCTTCCAGTTTCTTCCACGTCCCCGGAAGAAATAGGTTTCTTCCGGAAGAAACCGAACCCTGCTCGTGCGTGTCCAAATTGACCAGACTCGTCCAAAACTCGTCCACGACTCGTTCCCCTCAAAAGCACCCTAGTTTACAGCATAACTGGCACAGACAAACTCGTCCACTAAGCTGGTAACGAAAACATCGTCCCTCCATAACTAATCGGATTAGCGACAGCCAATCAGTGACTTTGTGGAGTTGTGATCAACAAAATCTCAAATTTGGAAATTTAAAGCTAAAATTTGAATATCATGCATGTGTTACACTAGTGGCACTGTTGCTGTTTAGTGTTGTTTATTCATTACTCAACTCACATCTAGCATCCATGGTCAAGCTCTTATAATGAGAATTGTTTGTTAAAAAAATGCTGTCAAAATGTTACAGTTTTTACGCCATTTCCGTTACAATTAACAACTGTCACTGTCATTAAATGACATATTACATCCATGAACAACACCAGTGGTTCATCGAAACATTAAGAAAAACATTAAACCATTAAACATCATCTAATGTCTTTTCCTTTTTCAGTATTCACGTAAATCAGTTTAAGCTATTCCATTTTGACATTTCAGCTGTGTTTGTAGGATTGTTAATATTTAGCCAAGGACAAACTGAGGGTTAATACGTATATATACTTAACTGTAATTAATATGTAGGTCTCTGTAGTGCACTGTACTTGCATGCGTACGTTACATACCTGTTGTGTGTACTGCTGTATATATACAGTATAACAAAGACTGGTGGTCGTTAGTCGACTGGAAAATAAAACTTGTCAAATGCTATTACCTTAAATAAATATGGAGTAAAACTTACAAAAAAATTATTACCTTAAATCAATATGGAGTAAAATTTGAAAAATGTTATTACCTTAAAGAAATCTGGAGTAATACTTTTAAAATTTTATTACCTTAAATAAATATGGAGTAGAACTTAAAAAAAAAATTATTACCTTAAATACATATATGGAGTATAACTTGTAAAAAAATTATTACCTTAAATACTGTACATACAGAGTAATACTTGAATAAATATGGGGTTAAAGTTGTAAAATGTTATTACCTTAAATCAAATATGGGGTAAAACTTGTAAAATGTTAATTACCTTAAAGAAATCTGGAGTAATACTTTGAACATTTTATTACCTTAAATAAATATGGAGTATATACTGTAAAACTTAAAAAAAATAATACCTTAAATTCAAATAGAGTATAACTTGTAAAAATGTTATTTAACCTCAAATACATGAGTAATAATTGTAAAGTTTGAGGAAATTGAAAACGCTGCCGGAAATATATAAACATTTGTTGTTATAGTGACGAGTGCTGCGTTTCAATATTAAAGTTAGATCACTTAATACTGTGTAAATACAGCACTTGTCATGTGTACAACTTAATATCCGTACGGTGCTCTCTGTTCACCGTACAGCGATGGAATACTCTACACTTGGTGACACAGACTCTACGACACAGAGGTGTTACCCAGATAGTATAGTAGTGTTCTGCCTCATGAATAATTAATTCAGACTGCTCAAGATTTTATGTTTGCAAGGGTTAACAAATATTGAGGCAGTCTGGGAAATTTTTTTCCCCAGTTTGCATTAAGGTAAACAGGACTTGGATTTCTTCCATCAGATTGAATGAATTTATATCCCAAAAAATAAGAAAAAGATTGAAGGAATTTACTTGACCTTTTTGTAAGGAATTTTTTTGAGCATTTCAAGGACTGCTTGCTGTATAGTATGTATACTGCAAGAACATACATGTAGTGCTGTAGGGACACAGACCTGTGTTAAAAAGTATAATAGTGTGAAAGATACAGTTTAATTAAATGTAGTTGACTTTGAAGGTGGATCATAGGTAGGTAGACGTGTCTGATTAATGTACAGTATATGGATTTTAGTGAATTATGCCGACCTGTGCGATTCATGAAAACTGGAAAGAAAGAAAAATCTAAAAAACAAAATCGGACAATAAAATTCTATTAGGGAATAGATTTGATAAAGAATTTTGACAATAAATAGTACTGTGGCCCCTGTGTACCAAGAGTCCTAAGTATATCGTAGATCTAAATATCTTTGCACTTGCATAGCAATTTAATATTTTTCTTTCAGGGCACGATCTTGCTGCATCCCATTTTTCACACCTTAGTTTAATGAACCTTTAACGTGTGGTACCGTAAGTGTACCGAAAGTATTGAAAAGTTCTATGGTGCATACTGCTTCCTGTACTTTCCTGTATATATATACATTACATAATTTGCACTTGTTTATCTGACCTGTACAGCAGTGTGACCATTTTGTGTTGAATACAATTTGCTATAGTTTACCATCACCAGTATGTCAGTAGTAGTTTTTGGAATTGCCAGCTCACGCACCAGTATACTTCTACCCAGTTACCTGTTAAAGTATTAATCGATTGCTTTTTTCTGTGCCTTCCTCTACTTTCAGTACTGCGGGAGAGTCCCTCTATGTTACCCTAGGGGTGGAGAAGGGTGCCGGTCCAGATGACATCAAGAAAGCATATAGGAAGGTAAGAGAAGCTACCCAGTCATAACACATTGTTTTTGTAGTAAAATAAATCTCTTATATATCAATTAAAGGAATTGATGGTTTATTATTTTTTTTTATTTTTAAATTTTTTTTAAGGTATCGTTTTTTCCCCCTTGTTCTGTCACTTCTGATCATTTTAGCATTGCAGATTTTATACAGTTATCAATTATTAAATTATTATAATTTTTAAATTATTAAATTGCTATTACTATGATTTTTCTCTCAGTTATCAGTTATTAGTTACATTGTTTGTACTATGATTTTCTGTCAGTTATCAATTATGAACAGTGTTATTACTATAATTTTCTCTCAGTTGTCAGTTATTAATATATTATTACTATTTTCTCTCCCTAGATGGCCTTAAGATACCATCCAGATAAAAACCAAGGAAATTTAGATGCCGAAGAAAAGGTAAATCAGGCTCGACAGAGACGTTTCTTTGGGTTTTTTAACTGTGAGGAGTACTTTGTCCAGAATCTACAACATATTTGCAATTTTGGTATCACTCAGCCTCCTGTCTGCTGTTAGCTGAACATTCCCCACCTGAAGAACTATAAAAAGTTGCAGGAGGATTAAAAAAACTTTCCATAGTTCATACTCTATAGTTCTTCTTGGAGACTTAAAAGCAGGCCCACTTACTTTTACACATTCTCTTACAGAGGCTGTTTATTGGATAAGCAATTTGTAGCATACAGGTTTGGTTTTATTTTGTTTTATTTTGATTTTCTAAAGGTGACAGTGTCTGAATTTTTTTTTTCTTTCTTCAGTTCAAAGAAGTGAACAGAGCGCACAAAGTCTTACAGGACGAGAAGAAGAGGCAGATCTACGACGAGTACGGTTCTTTCGGTCTCTACATCGCCGAACAGATCGGAGAGGAGAACGTAGACCTGTACTTCCTAGTAAACAGCAAATGCTTTAGGGTGAGTAACTATCATACTGTCTGTCTCAATAATAATAATAATTATAATGATAATAACCGTAACGAGGAATGGACGCTGTAAATGCGTCGGTATCCGTCAGACTGACACCGACGGTGAGAAAGGGCACTTGAGGCAAGTAACGTACGGAGAATGAGAATATGACAAAAGGGTCAAACTCAATTTTGAATCAATCTTGAACAAGGAACACAAAGCTACTAAGTTCTGTCACATCGAACGTTATTTAAATGATCCAAGGTGCCGATTATCCATCGTAAAGCGAACATGCAAAAATTTAACGTCTGTTACAACGGATGGACGACGATACGAAAGATACATTAATACGAGCTTGCATGACGGTTAACAATTTTTTTCTTTTAAACTTTTCTCTGTGGACCGCTGTTGATTATCATTACGATACGTTACTCCTTCTTCTTCTTCTTCTCATTCATGTTCCCAGGTAATGCTGACCTGCTGTTTCTTTTGCACCTGTTACTGTTTCTGCTTCTGCTGCTGTCTCTGCTGTTTCGGATGCTGCGGCAAGTGCCGCAAGGCCCGGGAGGAGGACGAGGACTTTGAGGTCATCCTGAATTCGGACAGCGACTCGCCCCCCAGTAACGACTCCCCCGTGACCTCCCAGCCGACCTCGCCCCAGAAAGAGGCCTTTGCGATGCCCCCACCGCCCTCGTATTCTGAATCGCACGAGAACGTGGCGATACCGATGCCCGCCCCCGCGGCCACGGAACAGACCAGCCTTAACACCAGCGATGTACCCAAGTACACGGACGCCGCCGAATAACGCTGGCCTGGTCACCTAGGCTCCTCAATTAAATGCTTCCGAGTGGAAACTTAACCATAAATAAATGTAAATCTTTTTGAACTTTCAATACTCACGTTAAACTGCCTGCCCGCTGCCATGATAACGGTCGTCGACGGGATACGGCCAGCGGGCCTCATCGTGCGAGGTGCGTGTTACGGTAGGGTCCATGACCGGGACGGCTCTGGACCGCCGAGATTGTTCTAGATCTAACCTGAGTGTAGCTCGGCAATTGCAAACCGGGTCACATAGAATAGGTCGTGAGAGAGTGTGAAGGTCACCGTGCGTGGAGGACAATTCTGGAGTGTTGTTTTAATGAAGGCAGGTTCTCAGATGGTTTCAAAGCCCATCTGTGCCGACTGTTAGACATTACATTTTTCGGGACTTGTGTTTGAGCAGATGGATTTGGAGTCGGAGGAGAGTACAGGCAGGATGAATTCAGAACCGTTCTTAGATACGATGATAATAGACAGAAAAACTAACAAAATATAAAAGCCTCCGTAAGTTACCTTTAGACCGTCCGATCGTTTAGCTTTTAGAGTCGACACGACACGGTCTGTGTAAACCGGCATCTCCCAAGGCTTGCTAGTTATCAAATTGACGAAAGTCCTTCGCCTTCATGGCGATTAATTTGCGAGTGAATGATCCACAGTAACTTAGATAAACGAAGAAAAGTATATCGTCTGACGGATGTCTGGGATATTCTGCCTTTCGAATACGGCAATTTTTTGTTCTTCATATTTAATACAGATGTTCCCTACAGTTATCTTTACCACTTCACCTTGTACTGTTAGGGGAAGATTAGTTCTTCGCCTTTCCATTCGTTTAGAAATCTAGAGACGAGTAGGGCGACAGAGAAAAATAAACTTGAGTTCTTACTCTACCGGTACGCACAAAAAGAAAAGAAAATCTTAGGGTAGAATATGTGATTAAAGACGAAAGATATATTTAAGGTCAAATTTAAAGGGTAAAACATTCATTTTAACCTGGAATCATCTAAGACATTGACCTAAAGGAGAGCAAAAAATATTTGGAAAATGGTGTCGTGTCTTTTGTTAATTTCTGCAGGAAAATTCTCAGTCCTGCTTAATGAATTAAATGAACGATGTGCAAGTACAAATGCATTTGTTGTCGACCTTTGACCCCCCGAGATGTAGGTTTGCTATCAGATCCTCTCCAATAAGTCTTGAGTATGTTTTGTGAACTTGACATTACCTATGCAGTTAGTAAGATTTATTTTGTATGTAAACCAAGTATGTTATATAGTGTTAGTTATTAGTTAATATTCCTTTACATGCATGAAATATTCAAGTCTTGATAATAAGTTCATCATGATCAAACTTACCCCATTCACTAATGGCCCTAGCAATGCCACAAAAGTCATTCCTTGAGTCTGGAATGCACTGGTGAAGGTTAGTGATTGGCTGGTAGTATGCATGTAGTGGTGTCCTATACTGTACAAGGTGAAGGTTAGTGATTGGCTGGTAGTATGCATGTAGTGGTGTCCTATACTGTACAAGGTGAAGGTTAGTGATTGGCTGGTAGTATGCATACAGTGGTGTCCTATACTGTACAAGGTGAAGGTTAACAATTGGCTGGTAGTATAGATACAGTGGTGTCCTATACTGTACAAGGTGCAGGCTAGTGATTGGCTGGTAGTATGCATGTAGTGGTGTCCTATACTGTACAATGTGAAGGTTAGTGATTGGCTGGTAGTATGCATGTAGTGGTGTCCTATACTGTACAAGGTGAAGGTTAGTGATTGGCTGGTAGTATGCATACAGTGGTGTCCTATACTGTACAAGGTGAAGGTTAACAATTGGCTGGTAGTATGCATGTAGTGGTGTCCTATACTGTACAAGGTGAAAGGAACTTAAAAGGAATGTACATCATATTCCCTTTTCTTTTCTAGAAATTTTCTTGCATTTATCTTTTAGAGTATATATTAGAGTGTGTCACCCATTAGAGGTATCATACATTTTGATATGGACAGTACTGCTAATAAGGGTACATGATGGGGGTAATGTCGATTAGCTAAGCCGATGGTAGTGATGGTAGGGGTGTGTGTTTTCGATGTCTCCATCATTCAGGAATCGAGGGAGTGAACATCTAGCCACGTATCTGCACATCTTGTTAGTTGTGGTTCTGTTAGAAGGTAAAACATTAATAATAAACAATTTTGAAAACATTAATAATAAACAATGTTGAATATTGGAATTAGGACCAATTCCACGGGGAAAGGGTCCTTGATTGTAAATAATATTTGACCACAGTTCTCGTAGATAACGAAAGGGAGCAACCTTTCTCGACTCTGTAATCATAGCTCGAAAATAAAAAAATTAAAAATCAATAATAAAACAAAAAATACATAAAAATGAGAAAATAAAATATTACTTAAAATAAAGTGCTCAGTACTATCAGTAAGGGCTCGAGTGTTTTAAAATTGTTAGGAAAAAACATTTTCCGGTAGTTTATAGTCTTTCGTTGAAGGCCAAATGTACAGAATGTAGGGCAAATCCAGACTCTTTCTCCTCATTTTATGATCCTGTAGCTAGATTTCATGAAGGGGGGGGGGGGTGAGGGAGGTAGGGGGGTTCCGTATTACATAATCACATGATTTAAGTATTCAAAGGTATAAAAGTGTTTCATGTTGTGGTGGGACTGCTTAGAACTTTCCAGTTGGGAAGTCAAATCATCTGTAAGTGAGCATTTTCAAAACAGTTTCCTTCAAGCAGAAAACAAACCCAACCATCACCTTTGGCTGCATATATGACAGAGGTCTTTGCTGAGAACAACTCCCCCCCCCCCTCCCTCCCCTCCAAACAAGTTAGAAGCATCTAGCTCTGTTTAGGAGATATCCTAGTCTATGTATCCTGTCTGTGAAATAATCATTTTGTACATCTTGTGATGTCATAGTGTCGCTAAGTTCCGAGATCTTTTATTTTCTCAATTTCGTTATTTTCAAGGTGGAACGTTCAACAGGTTTTGACCCTGTAAACCAAATGCCATCATTTATAGGACACGGTGTAAATCGGTTTACAAATATTTTAAAATTTGGCATTTTCAAATCCCATCTCCAACATCAGCAAATGTACATGTGCAACAACAACCCCTCCCCCCCCCCCAAAAAAAAATTGAGGAATACATAAAAAGTGGAAGCACATGTTGCTCAGTGACGTCATAGTTAGTCGCTATCAAAATCTACTTCCCGAGGGAGATAGTGCTTGAAAACTGTGTTATCTCATCACAAGTGGAATAATATTATTCTTAATTGGTTGGGGCAAGTTGTTTTATCGCAGTCATCTCTACATCATACAGTAGATTGATATATCAATGACATCGCTGATTCAGTCAAGTTCAAGTGTGATCTGGAATAACCCCATCCGCCCCCCCCCCCCCCACTCCTTGGTGGATCCTAAGATTACTGAACAAAACAAGAATTACCAATACATGATGTTTGTCTACAGACAATATTGAAAGCAAGGTACTGTGGTTATTGTTCCACCCAAGCAGGATTTTGTTTTTCTTTCTGCCCTTGGAGGGGTGAGAGTAGGGGGAGGGAGTAGGTCTTATTTATTATAGTATGATGGTCAAAACAAAGAATTTAATTTGGATGAATTTTTTTTTCAACGTTTTCTTCGGTCTTGATTGGAGACTTAATTATTTAGAAGAGTTTATATTGCATGTGTTTTTGCAACTTGTAGGGTATGTTTTTTTCTTTCAAGGAACAAAAAAAGTGCAATTTTTACATTATTTTGTTACCTGTGAATACTGTTGAGATATTATCATCTACTGTTTTTTTTTTTTCTTCCTTTCTTTGGAATGTAGTTCACGAACTTGATTTGTGAGTGTTTTAGAGCATATCAACGAGTGATAATATTTGTGTGAGTGTCCAGTTTAATTAGTATTGTTTCTAAAAGTGGGGTATATCAAACACTTGTGAGTCGTGAGGCAGATGTGTTGTCGTCGGTAACTATGCTTGATCATGATTGGTTCGTTCAAAATACTACAAACCAATGGTCAGTTTGCTGACAAGGAGGGTGAATGTTTTAAATTCAAGTTGAACGTAAAAAACGATAAGTTCCATATTCTGCGCATTGCTATAGTATGAAATAAGAGAGAGAGGGAAAAATTCGAATTAATATTCAAAATCGAGAAAGATCCAAGTCGTGGGATTCGGTTGTTTGTGGAGGATTTCATAATGGTCGGGGAGGAGGGTGGTGGGTAGGAGAAATTAGCGGGGATGATAGGGTAAAATGTACCGCATGAGCAGGTTGGCCAGACACACGGTTGGTTCATGGTGGTATTTGTGGCCTTTCTTATCACAAAATGCAAATATTCCATATTTTAATTTTAATAAATGGACTGACCTAGGGCAATGATACTCTTGGATCAGATGTTTGAGGACATATTCATTTCTCTTGTGTAAAGGGAAGTAAAAGTCGTACATGTCCTTCACCTCGGCTATGTCTATTCCTCTTTGTCGACCTTGCAGCCTAGTATTTTAAGATTCATTGGATGCAATAATCGCCCCGTTTTCATTTAATTTTTTAATTTACAAATGTAAAAATTGAATTTGAGAATGACTTGTCCTCGAGTTCATTCTCGAGTAGGCAGAGTGAATGTTAAACGGGTCATGTTCTGTACTTTAATTTCATTTACACTTGTGTTGTTTTCGGTGGGTCTGTAACGCAGCATGCAACGTCTTTTCGACATCACATCAAAATGATCCCGTTGTAAAGAGGTCGTCGGTATAACCCCCGAATTTCAAAAGGGTGAAAAGACAATGGAAAAAGAAATAGAAATGACAAAGAAATTACAAAATGGGTGAAAAGAAAATGAAAAGACAAGAAGGGTGAAAAGACAATGGAAATAAACAGAAAGGGTGTAAAGACAATGGAAATAGACAGAAAGGGTGTAAAGACAATGGAAATAGAAAGGGTGTAAAGACAATGGAAAAAGACAAAGAAAAGATCAAATGTGTGAAAAAGACAATGGAGTAGCTGATAAAACAGTTGGTTATATTAACAAGACGAATTAAGTAATTTATTTAATCATCGCTCGTTGCACCAACCCCCCCTCCCTCCACAACCATTCGGAGCTTGAATCTCACAGAGTGATGCAAGAAAGAAGCCAGGCCACTGATTTGTAGATTGTAATTTATACTCTGGCAACCTGTTGATATTTCATTTCATATCTCATTGATCTCGCACTTTATGAATATTCATGTCACAAAAAAAGATTTTTTATTTTAATTTAATAATAAGTTGAATATTTCACAATTTTGTTTGCTAACCGTATCATCGTTGTTTCTATATATTATGATTTTAATTGCAGTTGAATATTAAAATGATAGATATCTCCCCCCCCCCCCAGAGTTCTTCCATATGCACGAAATATTATTTATAGCTTCAAATCTGGGCATGAGAGTTGCAGAGGTAAACTGCGACCTGAATATGTGTTTACTGTACGTCTTGTTTTACACATGCTGTGATATCGACATTAAAAATCCTGTGTCCATTCCCACCAATCAAAACAGAGAAATGGTTCGGGTATTGAAATTCTGGTTTCATAGTCATACTTAGTTTATATGTTTCAGATGCACATTAACAATATTAAACAACTTGGTATTCTGGCAACTGTGACATTTCTTAACGATTTTGGCTTTGAAACTTTTTTTTTCCTCAAATTATGGTCACATTTTCACAGAATTGTGCAATAGGACAAGACGAAAATCTTGAAACAGTCTAGATTATGAAATCATGGATAATTCTTTAAGTTTTCAATTTACTCCCTCAATTCATCCAACTCTTTCTTTTCTCGGACTTTTCTAGAATATGTCTGTCGCACTCATCGATAAACATGGGCGATGAAAGGCCGCTAAAAATTGGTAGACTTTTCTCAAGAAATGACCGCAAATTTCAAATCCATTTGACAGTCATGCTGTGTATGATTCCTATGCATATGACAGGCATGTTATTTATTTGTCAAATTTCCGTGAGAAAGTTTGAGTTCTTTCAATGTTGTCGTAGTGACACAGAAAATGTCAGATGTTTGGTATAAAATCTACCCAGTCTATCCAAAATGGACATTACTAAGTGTATTAACTTTTGTTTGGACTTTCACAAGCAGTTATTACGTAACATCCATCAAAAAAATATATTCCTCAGAATATTACGTTAGCAGATAAGTTTTGGGTTAAATAATCTCAGATTCTGATAATAAAGATTTTGTATGAAGAGTCAAATTAAGCCTGCGGGGTCAATTGAGATTCAAAGTAATGAGGGCAGTATTGCGGTATATTGTGGGCAGTATTGTGGTAAATTGAGGGCAGTATTGTGGTAAATTGAGGGCAGTATTGCGGTACATTGAGGGCAGTATTGCTGTAAATTGAGGGCAGTATTGCGGTATATTCAGGTCAGTGAGTACCATCCTCTCCTATATATATATATATATATATGCATCCTACATACAAAGCTAGTTTATTTTAGGGATTTGCAGCTGTCACTGTCTTATAATTAACTTCTTTGCCTTTTTCTTAGTTTTTTTTTGTTTCTGAATGAGATTTTGTAGCTTTGTGTCTGTAAATACATTCCGGAATATAAAGACGGTTGACTCTGTTTGAATATTCATTACCTCTTTTAACTATTCATTACCTCTTATAAATATTCATTATCTCTTTTAACTATTCATTACCTCTTTTAATGGCATTGAAGACTCGCCCCAAACCTCGTGCGTCCATCTGAAAAAGTTAACTTTCTGTTGTGTCACTACAAAATGCAGACAGTAATGAAATGTGATACCTTAATTGTTATCTTTAGCTGGACCTGAGATGTCCATCGCTGTATCGTTTGTACTGACTGTAAACTAGTGTCTAATTACCGACGGTAGCAAGCTGTGTGTGTATTTTCTGGGATCGATGGTGGTGTCTAACACTTCTGTTACACCTCATTCGAAACTAGGTCAAATTACCGGGAATAGACGTTTCTTTTTGCGCGAGTCTTCACACCCTTTAACTATTCATTACCTCTATTAAATGTTCATGACCTCTTTTAATTATTCATTACCTCTTTTAAATATTCATTACCTCTGGTAGTGATTTGATTTCTCTCTGATTGAATTTATTAGACTCCCCCCCCCCCAAAAAAAACTAAACCTCTACCCAACCATCTCCTTTTTCAATTGGACCCGTTTGCTTCCTCATACAAAAGCTGTCTTCTCCCATCGACACTCCTCTGATCCTCAAACTTTTAAACTTCTTCCACAAGTTAAAAAAAAACAAAACTGCAAAGTGATGAATATTCATAGAACCATTTTATATGCTGTTTTATCATTCATAAAGCACTTTTTTATCCTGAGACAAATGACAAAATAAAAATAGCAGTCCTGTATTCAAGTTAGCCATACCACATAACTGCCTAAAACATGCAGGTCAATTAAAACATAAATGTATCAGCTTTTTAAGTATGGTCTGCAGCTAACATTGGCTGCCATGTATTGTATTGTATATTTAGATCCTCCTGCAAGCAGGAACTCACAAAGAAGCCATCATTGACTTATCAAAGCCGCAAGCTGACCGAAGTCAGTCTCTTACATTCATATTTAACGTCCATGATTATGAATTTTCAATTGTCAACAACTCTGTAACTGGACGACATACATTAATCTTGGAGTGACTCGAACTCGGGACCTTATGATTGGAAGGCACCGGCTTTAATCACTGAGCTAACACTCCTTAACACTCTCATGTCAGTCCAACTATCCTTTACAAACCAAATCCATTTCTATGCACACCTATAGCTGCCAACACTCTTCCTTCATCTAGATCGAACAATCGGTCTGCAGCTGACATCCGCTACCATGTGGTCTACGTGTGGTGCGTACGACTTCACGTGTTCAAGATGAAGGACCTCAACTTCCCACTCACCCCCATGGGCCTCCTCTAATAACCGATGTAATTCACATTCGATGTGCCTCGCCCATGCCACCCAGTGAACGTTCTTCCCGATCCCCGCTGAGACATCTCCCTCCATTTCTTCGTGCTCGGTTGTGGCGCTAACTTCAAGTCCAGAATTCGAAAAGCGACTTCCAGATCTGGAACAGCTTACGCTAACATTTTCTTCATTTAGTTTATCTGACGCACGTATTGCTGTCGTGCTCTCCTCTAGTGGTGTATTTTGCTCTACTGAGTGACTTTCCACATTCCCATGGATATGCAGCGTACCTCCACTCGGTTTCAGAGCAGCGCACGCCACAGGCCAGGAACACTCTGAACTTGGTATCAGGCCCAAGTTGACACGATCTGCGACCGATCTTGGGCAGACCTGATGAAACAATGATATTTGTAATATTTATGTATTCAGCATTAACAAGTGTACGTAACGAGCAAAGTCGAGCCAATGGTTAAAACTATGGGACTGATTCCCCTTTTAATAGAGATATACTGTAAGAAGTTAGAACACATTATTCTTCATACCATGTTCCCCTTGGTCCCCTTATTTTACCCCATGGGTACACTCTCAAAACCTGCCTGATTGATATGAGGTACACCCTCAATATATACTCTGGGTCGTCACAAATTTATTTTGTCCTGGAGCTATCCAGGCCGAGGACTCCTACTGACATGTTTCTACAGTAAAATAAACTACTGTAACAATAACAGTAAATATGGAGTACTTTACACCTCCCCCCCCTCCCCTGTCCAATGTGTGCATATCATATAGTGCAATCAAGTCTATGGGGGGGGGGAGAATAGCATTATGACAGAATGCCATAAACTAAATGAATGAAGTTTAGATTATCCCGTCTGCAAAAGATAGGCACGCGTTATAAACTGAATACTGTCCTTAATTTCTTAGTCAACTATTGAGGCTGATTTGATTAATAGACTGAATAGACTAGACCAACTATGGTTTTCACCAACTGTAGGTATGATGAACTGCGTTTATCCTCTGTTTGACCCTTGGAAGGGTGTGCTCGAAAGGGTGCATCGAGCACACCCTATGGAGGAGTCTTTCCATGGTGCATTAGAGGGTGTACTTAGCACACCCTGTGGATGTGTCTTTCCATGGTGCTTTGGAGGGTGTATTTAGCACACCCTACGGAGGAGTCTTTCTAAGGTGTTTTGGAGGGTGTATTTAGCACACCCTATTGAGGCTTCTTTCGATGGTGTTTTGGAGGGTGTATTTAGCACACCCTATGGAGGTGTCTTTCGAAGGAGTTTTGGAGGGTGTATTTAGCACACCCTATGGAGGTGTCTTTCTAAGGTGTTTTGGAGGGTGTATTTAGCACACCCTATTGAGGCGTCTTTCGATGGTGTTTTGGAGGGTGTATTTAGCACACCCTATGGAGGTGTCTTTCGAAGGGGTTTTGGAGGGTGTATTTAGCACACCCTACGGAGGAGTCTTTCGATGGTGTTTTGGAGGGTGTATTTAGCACACCCTATGGAGGAGTCTTTCTAAGGTGTTTTGGAGGGTGTATTTAGCACACCCTATTGAGGCGTCTTTCGATGGTGTTTTGGAGGGTGTATTTAGCACACCCTATGGAGGTGTCTT
>JAIPMN010033957.1:0-12869 GCA_020650975.1 Apostichopus californicus
AGGTGTGACCATGGAGCCTTATGTACAAAGGTGTGACCATGGGCCTTATGTACAGTACATAGGTGTGACCATGGGCCTTATGTACAGTACATAGGTGTGACCATGGGCCTTATGTACAATATATAGATGTGACAATGGGCCTTATGTACAGTATATAGGTGTGACCATGGGCCTTATGGACAGTATATAGGTGTGACCATGGAGCCTTATGTACAAAGGTGTGACCATGGGCCTTATGTACAGTACATAGGTGTGACCATGGGCCTTATGTACAGTACATAGGTGTGACCATGGGCCCTATGTACAGTACAAAGGTGTGACCATGGAGCCTAATGTACTCCTCTGCCACTTTTTACTTACCTGACGACTGTTCCCGAGTCTACTATTTGATTTGTTTCTCGGTTGACAACATGGAAGAAAACCATAGTCTGACCGATTCGGTTTCCATTCTCGTCTACAACAGCTGTGATGTCATCAATGCGCACAATTCCGCCCGTAAGGTTTGACAAAAGTCTGGCAAGAAAAAGGTGTGGTAGATCACATTAAGGCTTACTTCTTTATTATTTGTGTAACTTTATGGTGTGACAATCTCATAGCAATCTTAAAGTTGGTAAAAATATTTAAATAATTATAATATATTTGGTAAAAAAAAAAAAAAAATTGGTAAAATAATAATGAAATCAACAAAAGACATACTCTTGAAGGATGTCTATTTTCAGTCGGACATTGGTGACAGAATCCTCTATGACGAGAACCACCCTCTGGTCTGACTCGAGCACATGAATCTGTTAAGAAGAATAAATCAATACGTAACATTCCATATCATAATTCATTCAATGTTATAAATAATTGTAAATATTTACATATCCTGAAACGGACATTACAAGTATTCATAAACGAATGAGTACGCATAAAATCAAGGTAAAATCATAAAAAAGTCAAGAAATAAGTATTCAAGTGCTCCATATTTGGTCAACGTTATTTTGTCTCTTTCCTGAGTTCATCTTGTACGTTACATATATTATTTCTGGAGCTATACAGAAATTCATAAAGTTTAAAACCAAACAAAGACAATCACAGAATACTGTATTATAAGATATGTAATACTTCTTTTGCCATGCCTAATATATGATCTAATGTCATAATGCATATCTCATATGATTTAAGCCACTAAACCATTTAAAGAACAGCACATTTATGGATACAGTTAGTTTTACCACTGAAAATGGATACCTCTATTTTTCAGACGGGGTATTTATAAACCAACTGTACTTGATTGAGACGAATCCATGTTTACAGTAGATGGTATATGGTTCTATTTGAATTGATTTTTAGTTTAAAAAACAAAACAACGTGACCTGATGATTCAAACTAGTTAAGTTTTCCGAAACATATCAAGTGATTTGAATCGGCCTACGGCTGACTAGCGGTCAATCGTTACCTGGACGACGGTATCAACTACAAGCCCTGTTTCCTTATCCACTGCTTCGATATCCAGTTGGAAGACGCCATTTAGGTCACTTTCTACAAATCTTGTGTTTGTCCTGATTGTTCCGGTCTCTTCGTCGATGTAAAAACTGTGAAGACAGAAAAAGAAAAAAAAAATTGCGAGTAAGATATTTATTTTCTGTACTCTCAAGGAATTAAATCACTGCAGTTGCACTGCTAGTAATAAGGTTGCTCGCAAATATCTGCAACTGTATTGTAAAGGGCTCAGATGCACTGTTAGACCGTTGCCATGGTGGTAGATCAGAAACTTTCAAAGACCTGAAATAGGGTGTGAGGAGGTACTGTAGCAGTCACCAAATGTATGCATCTATGACAACGTTAAAGGCCAAGATTTGATATATCTGTAGCAGATTCCATTTTGCACCATCACAAAATAACAGCTGATTTAAAAATTGGTTTTCGTGCTGGCTCCCAACCATTGATTTAAAAATTGGTTTACGTGCTGGCTCCCAACCATTGAGACTTTAATGCTTCTATAGTATTCACTTCCAAAAATAAATCTGTCTGTCTTTCATTAGAAAACTCCTTTCTCACTATAAAATTCAAAGGCAAAGTCCAAGCTAAAGGGAACGTTTGTGTATTGTAAAGTAACAGGGCCTGGAAAGCAGTTCAATCTTAGCAGGACCCTCTTTCAAATTAAAGCAAAATGAAACTGAGAAACAATAAAGGACACCATTAAAACTAGACAGATAGACAGACAACAAAAATTGGCCCAATGAACAATGGATGCAGATTTACTCTTTATAATGCTCTAATTCATATATTAAATATAATTTACTAGCATGGGGGAAACGCTTGTAATTAATTATTTAAATGACTTGTTATATTCGTGCGGTGAGGAATATTAATAACGTTCATTTCACTGCACATAGTGTGTCACTCTTTATTAATGCTAATATCTTACCCTGTCCGTGAGCTTGTCAAGTATCAGTTGGGCATCTTCATGTTTAAATTTCACAATGGCCTTCTACCCCTCCCGACCCTCCCCTTCCCCACCCTCCCCTCCCCCACCCCAGCTCTTAGTTCAATCTTTACCTACAACAATGCTTTATATAGTTATATTACCGGCTCCAGAAGTAACTTTCATGTTCCCCACTCTCGAATGAAAGTTAGTCAAACACACATTCGCACGTGTGGTGCAACCCTATGGAATCCACCACCCAGTGATATCACAAGTAAGCAAAATATTCATTCCTTAAAATCATCATTTCAGAAGGATTTTTTAGTTCATTTGCTGCTAACAATTAATTACATTTGATTAGAGTACATCAAGTTTCTGTTTGTTTGTGGTCCTGGTTTTATGTTCCCTTTCTCAAATCATCTCTTCAGAAGTATATGTTTAGTTCATTAGCTGCTTACAATTAATTACATTTGATTATCATTTGAGAGTGCAACATGTTTCTCTTTGTTTGTTGTCCTGCTCTTTTGTTCTCTTTCTCTCTCCTCAGTATTTTCACATCTTCTGATTTTTCTTGTACATTACGATTTGTTTCTTTTTTAAGGTGCCAGACTTGAAAAGCACTGCTTATTTCTGGCTCCCCTATCAATCAAATTTGGTTTTGTTCACCTCAGAAAAACTTGTAGTATATATCATTATATGTCTTTGATGTATCTGTGATATATGTTTGATGTTTGTAGAAATCAACTTGAAAATAAGATAAAAAACAGACTGAACGAAGGAGATGAAATCGTGCGAGTTGCAAGAAGATACTTTCACGTGATCGGGATACTCACATTCCACTTGCTGTTCGTTCATCACCCTGATCTGATATGAAGAGCGCCCTCCTGATCCCGTACATGATGTTTCCAACCGAGTTAGCGTCTGGGTCGTTCACACTCACCGTTATAACGGCAGAATCCACGGGGGCATCTCGAGGAACTCCTGCAATTAAAACAGAAGATCATAGGAAACTATGTTTTTCAGACTTTTCAAAAGTATGGTTATCATATCTATGTATTTCATATTCTCCCCGTCCTCCCATCCACAATTAAAGAAACCCTAGCATAGGAGAGAGACACCTTTGCGATTATTGGGAGCTTAAAGAGACAGATCTTAATATCAATCTATAAAAATTATTTACAAGTTTTACAAATAATCTATGGCAACTGTCTCACAATCATCACAAAGTTACTGAATTTTGTAGTCCTTCTTCTTGTTTTGATTCTTCTGAATAACTAATGTAACAAAGTTGGAATAAGCTAAGAAAGCTAATATCTCATATAGTAGTATCAAACTTTGTGTAGTTAATGACAATGACAAATAAGGCACTGAAGGCTTACGAATAAAACCTCACAGTAGTTGGAAGATGTTGTCATGAAAATTGGCAATGATACAAGGAAAATGGCAAACAATCTATTATTATAATATTAATAATTATATTAATATTTTTATAATTATTTGTTAAGGAAATATCCAAATGAAAATGCATGCACCAAAATTAGAAAAATTACTCATTTCCTTGCAAATATATCCTTCACAAACAAAGAACATTCCCTAATCGATATTTGCATGTAAAAGGTGTGGATAACTGAGTGTCAGCATATGAATATGCAAACAATCTGAGACCACCAATCAGAGATCAGTAAATATACCTGTCACAATTAGCTGGTCGAGGAACACATGTGGGTTGTCATTGATATCTGTCACAGATATAAAGACTTCTTTCAATGTTCTATCCATGCTGACATCGTAAGGTCCACCGCTGGGTACAAAGCTAGCATCGTTGGTTGCCTTGACAACAATAGTGTGCGTTGGCTGTTTCTCAAAGTCCAGAGTCGCCACTACGATGATTTCGCCCGTCGTGGGATTGACCTCGAATAAACCGTCATCGTTACCAGCTGTGCATCATTTAAAATAGAAAAAAAATGTGATTGAGCTAACTCCCAGGTAATTAGTTTCAGATAAAAAACTAAAAAAAAAAGGAGGAATTTGAGGATTCACATGATTCATACTCTGAAGTAATATATATGTTACAGCTGAATTGACAGCAGTTGTGATGATGGCAAAATATTATAACAGACTTGAAAGACTAGAAACAACAAATATGTTTTTTATGTTTAACAGACTTACAGACTATAAACTAGTATATGGTGGAGTTGATGTCTGGTTCTACGTCTCTTGTAATGTTGATGATATAACATAACAAACTTAAAGACTCAAATAACAAACTTATAGACTATAAAGAAGTATATGGTGGAGTTGATGTCTGGTTCTACAGCTCTTGTAATGTTGATGATATAAGATAACAGACTTACAGACTCAAATAACAAACTTACAGACTATGAAGTAGTATATGGTGGAGTTGATGTCTGGTTCTACGTCTCTTGTAATGTTGATGATATAAGATAACAGACTTAAAGACTCAAATAACAGACTTACAGACTATAAAGTAGTATATGGTGGAATTGATGTCTGGATCGACAGCTCTTGTAATGTTGACAATATAACAAAACAGACTTAAAGACTCAAATAACAGACTTACAGACAATAAAGTAGTATATGGTGGAGTTGAGGTCTGGATCTACAGCTCTTGTGACATTGGCAAGAACTGTTAATATTGTAACTCCTTCAGAAACTGGAGGCAAATTCTGCTTGACTGGAGTTCCATCCTAAACGTAAAACAAGAAAGTAAAGCTCTTAGGAAATAGCTATGTTAGCATGCATAAAAAGGCAATTAATCAGGGTTAAAATGAATATGTGCTTGTTGTATATTTATCTCTTTGTGTTGTCTCTCACACAAAAGTTGTTGCATTCACATTGCCGGCAAAAATTGTCGTTTTCACCCGCTTTTGCATTAACTAAGAAAGAAGGTAAGAATATTACCCGAATAAGACAAGTGCAGACATCAACCATGATGATGTTATCAATGCTCACAAAGAGAGCGCTAGGGAAATTTAGATTCACATATTCTTGCGCGACAAATTTTACGGCACATATAAGTTTACGGCACATGTAATATTACGGCACATGTAATATTACTGTACATATAATATTATGGTACATTTAATATTACGGTACATATAATATTACGGTACATGTAATATTGCAGTACATAAAATATTTATATTATACGGTACATATAATATTACTGTACATATTGTATTACGGTACATGCAATACTACAGTACATAAAATATTTTGGTTCTTACAACATTACGGTACAAACAATATTATACATACATATAAATACATATAACATTACGGTACGAATAATATTACTGTACATATATTACTGTACTTATAATATTACAGTACAAATAATATTACAAACATGTATGTAATATTACTGTACATATAATATTATGGTACATATTATATTACGGTACATATAATATTACGGTACATACACTATTACAGTACATGTAATATTACGGTACATACACTATTACAGTACATATAATTGTATGGTACATGTAATATTACTGTACATATAATATTACGGTACATAATATATTACGGTACATATAATATTACAGTACATACACTATTACAGTACATGTAATATTACGGTACATACACTATTACAGTACATATAATTGTATGGTACATGTAATATTACTGTACATATAATATTACTGTACATATAATATAACGGTACAAACACTATTACAGTACATATAATTGTATGGTACATGTAATATTACTGTACATATAATATTACGGTACATACCGGATCTGTAGGGAATTCCGGGTCAGTATCAGCCTTGTCTGTGACCTCTATGATGATTTGAAGAGGAGTCCTCCTCGGTGGTTGTCCTTGATCACTTGCCAATACTACCAACTATCGAGGAGAAACAAACAGACCAAGAAATGAGAAAAGACCAACATGCCACAGTATTTGCCACAGTATTTGCCACATTGATTGCCACATACATTGATTGCCACATTATTCATTATTTTTTTTAGAACTGACAGGTACATTTACAATAAACACAACATATCAACAATGTGTATAAATCAGGTGTAAAGGAAGTCTTCTCTACCAAAAAGAAACAAAAGAAAAAGTTTACATTTACTTATTGACATTTTTGTTCTTAATTACATTAATTTAATAACATATAGACTTTTGCATTCTCTACCTGCCATTTCCAAAACAATTATGAAAAAGTAATGATAAAGAAATATATCAATGAAACATTGTGGGAATTGTTGACTGTTGGCTGTAATTATTTTTCAAAACGGGGGAAGGGGCTGAGAGAGGGATAGGGGGGACCGAGAGGGAATGATCAAAACAGTCACAATAAAAACTAGTTATTAATTTAATTCTTCCTTTTACTTTTCACATATTAGATAGACACCAAGTGAGTTTGAAATAGCAGGATAACACATTTTGGCTGGAACGTCAAGCTTCTGTACCGTGAGTTGCTTATGGTTTGACGGTTGATTTTCTTTTACAGAATATTGAATTTCTCTTGCAAAAAAACATTTGCTCACAGTGTACGTGGACTGGGCCTCTCTATCTGCTGTGAAGTTGGCGTACAACTTTCCAGTGGTTCTGTTCAGGGTGAAGAGACGGTAGTCCCCGCTTCCAGTCTCAGACGTGAAGAATTCATAGATGATTTCACCGTTGTTTCCGAGGTCTCGATCGGTGGCGTTGAGGCAGACCAGGAAGTAGCCAGGAGGTTCATTCTGAAGGACAAAGAGAGATAGTTGTTTATGCCAATTTTACATCAAAGTCATAAAGGACATATTTCCTTGAAAGGCTTGAAAACTAGATCACAATTTTATGTACGTTTTAACAGAACGTAACTGGAAATAAATCAAGTTTGCTGCCATGTCCTTCCGCTGTCCCATAAATTGTCCCAACAGCACTGGGGTTTGACATTTGTGACTCTGAGAGTACGATTAACGCTGTCCCAAACGGCTACCGTAAAGTCAACCAAGTCCTGCGCTGCTAACACAGTGGCCATAACAAACTATGAACAAGTGGCTAAAAAGACGTAATACCAAACACTACTTTACTTTGATGCGATTAATGATACAATCTTGTAGATTATTGCTTATTCTTCAGGTAAATTCTATTTTTTTTTTGTCAATCTGGAATCGGCCAGAATTATTGCATTGCTTTTGTTTAGTACAGACATTTTTAGCCAAAGAAGTTTAAAAAAAAATATATTAAGTGCAGGATAGAAAAGGGAGTTTACCTCTGGAAGTTCAAATACTTCTCCCGGTCTCGGAACCAAGAAGATAGGTGCCCTGTCATTGTCGTCTCCCACCGTTATGACTACCGTCACGTTGGATGATCGTGAAGGGTTGCCCATATCAAACGCCTCCACCACCAGTTGGAATTCGAAGACTGGATCACGAAGGGTAGAGATTGGTCTGATTAAGGTCAGGAGACCGTTTGTCTCTCCGATGCTGAAAAGACCTGACGAAGAATACAAAACGCAAATATGAAGCAATGCAACGTTATAGACCTTACACACTTTGACGGTAATTATTTCGGGTAAATCTTGGGTGCATTGTACAGAGATATAGGTGACATCTACTTGAAACATAAATATTGGTGTAGCTAAAAACGTAAAGATGACCAGAATAAAGATCGAAATATGAGCAACTACAAGGATGTCGATGAAATGGATAAAATTAAAGACATTTGAGTAATCAGATCATATTTCAGCCTTGCAGAGATGTAGTACAAAGAGAACTGTCATAATTCTTTGACGTTTGAAAAGTTTCATCTTTTCTTTTACGGGGAAGATCCAGGACTTTGTTAAGGCAACGGCTCCAAGGTCGTTGAAGCCGACACACATACGTAAACCCGACAACACTTTAGCTTGTGTGATTACGACGAAGGGACACATGACCCTTAAACTGACCCCGGTAGTGTATATCTACCAAAAAAAAAATAGTATACCATGATGCTACTTACCTAGAGAGTTTCCTTCTATAATACGATACGATACAATCCCATTGGCCCCTGAATCTATATCCGTGGCATACGTAAACCCTACAACACTTTAGCTTGTGTGATTACGATGAAGGGGCACATCACCATTAAACCGACCCTGGTAGTGTATATTTACCAAAACAAATAGTATACCATGATGCTACTTACCTAGAGAGTTTCCTTGTATGATACGATACGATACAATCCCATTGACTCCTGAATCTATATCCGTGGCAAAGATGGCGTCCACTGTTCCGGTCTCCGTCTCCCTAATGTTCTGCGAGTAATCCGTCCTCCCAAATTGTGGGTCGTTGTCGTTTTTATCCACGATTAAAATTGATACCTGTGACGAAGTTAAATCGGGGTTTGGAAAGCTCATTAAACTTTAGGGGATAGTTTGTAACGAGAAGAATAATACAATCACACCCTGCCTGGTCAATGTTCACTTTTAAATTAATCAATCTCAATCTATAAACACAGTTTTTTTTTAACGAACTGGACCGTAAAGGAGAGACTAATGTCTACCTAGTGAAACTGACATGTGCATTGCGCACAGCTGGAAATGTCAATCAGATTTTTCTAATTTGACACATAGATGAAAGCAAATTTCAGAACGAGAGAACAGTTTGTAATTTTTAAGAATATATTACAATACACTACAGACGAACTTGATACAAATTTTCCGCAGTTATTAAAAACAGGTCGAGCAACTCCCATTATAATCAAAATATTTTGATATTCTGAGTAAATTTAGAGGTGTACATCTATCAAGGTCAAGGGACTCCGAGTTGTTATGTATGAAATAATAATAATCGTTCACCAATGGGAGATTTGCCATTTTCCAATCTCCCAAATATGGGAAGATTAGAGGACAAAAAAGAGGAGAATGGGGCAGGGGGGCGGGGGGTGTGGGTGGGGGGAATATCCAACTAACACAAGATTAGTGATATAAAAAGGTAACATAGAAACATTTCTGGAATTTACATGTCATCTCTGCAGATAAAATAGGCTAATTAAAACTAACTGTTGCGCTAACAATTAAAGTGAAGAAGAGCTTAAGCATAAAGCAATTTATCAAATTATTTCTGGAATAGATGAAGTGGATATTGTCGACCTTTTGAACCGAGGCCGATAGATACGTGCTGCCCATTTTCTGATGCACAATTTTATTAAATACAAAGTTGAAGAATAACTTCATCAAATTTTGTCCAGAGATTAACAGATGATATGAGGAGACTTGAGTTTGCGATTGTGTCTGGCGAAAAGCAGGAAGACTTCCATGTAAAAACGGCTGAGTTGGCAGGTAGGGTCAAAGGTGAATTCAACTCACCACTGAAGTATCAGTGATTGGGCCATCTTGAATCCTATGGTTCCTGGCCTCCACGGTCAACGTGAATCCGTCCTCCACCTCGCTGTCGTAGGGTCTCGTACTGGTTATGATACCGGTGGCCGGATCCAGCATCAAGCTTCCGTCTTCATTACCGGTCAGTATCGTGTATACGATATCATTATTGCTGAGAGACAGATCGTTATCCAGGGCTTCGATTCTTCCTATCTCAAATCCTGATTCAGAGGAGAAGATGAAGGCATTAAGATATTACATAACTAGTTTTGGACTCTTTCATGCTGTGGAATGTTGAAATTTCTTTTCAAGTTGGTTTTGATCAAATGTATTGTCTAAGAAAGGTCAATAAGGTATAATGTATTATTATTATAATTATTATTATGCAGAAATGTTAACTAAAAGTTTATTTAGGTTAACTTCTCTTAGTCTTCGTATGATTTTTTTCCATAAATTTTTCCACCATTTTTTCCGCCAATTTTGCCATCAATTTGATACATTTTTTTCCTTGATAGATCAACAAATTTTTTTTACTCACAAGTAAATTTGTCCAGTAAGTTCAGAGTAAATGCTACACAAGATTCAGTCAGTTAGTTTACACAGAAGAAGCATCAAGGTATTTAATGATATGTCGCCCCTTCATAAAACTCGACATTGATTCAAGAAGATCCACGTTAGGGTTCAATTAACTCAGCTCGAGACTTGCTCTTGTGAAGTGATGTATCATCCCATTCCAGCCAAAATTACCTGCTCTTTCAAAAATGTTATTTTTTTACTATCCAAGAAAGCTTTTCTTTCGATTTTTATACAAAATATTCCAGGAAATATTAAAAAGCTCTCTCTCTCACCGGTGGGCTCGTTTTCACAAACACTGAATTGGTAGAGGGATTCAGTGAAGCGAGGCTCGTTATCGTTGACGTCTGTCACGTGTATGTCGACGACGGCCGTAGATTCAAGACCGCCCTGATCGGTCACCGACACGGTTAATTCATAGAGCTGACGGGTTTCATGGTCAAATGTCCCGAGTAATCTGATTTCACCAGTGTCAGCTGCAATTATTTGATAATCAATTAATATTGAAGATTCCTTGAAGAAGTTACACCAATATGGAAAGCTTGCACATCAGAAAATTTGGGTTTATGCAAAATGCAACAATAATTGTATTCATCAACCTGAGAGTCTGGTCTCAACTTACTATCTTACCAATAATTATTAAATAGTCCATTAAAAAAAATTATGCCCAATTAATTGCAAAATGAATTCTGACAGCAAAAACTTACAGATAGATAGCAAATTTATATAAAGTTAAATTATATATATTAAAATACAGCAAAGATTATATTCTTAGATATACCAGCAGCTTGTCACAACAATACAACGTACCCTCCCCCCACCCCCCCCACCCCCAAACATCCCCACCCTTCTGTCAAATCTTCTGACTCTGACATGACAATATGTCTCATTGAAAGAAAACTTGCTAACACTAATACACATTCATTGTCTACACAAAATATTGTCAAGACAAGCAACATATTTACAGATTACACAGCTAATATCACAAATTATTTTGATGTTTAAAGGATGTGAAGACTTGCACAAAAAGAAACGTCTAATGCCGGTAATCTGACCTAGTTTCGAATGAGGTGTAACAGAAGTGTTAGACACCACCATTGATCCCAGAAATTACACACACAACTTACTACCGTCGGTAATTAGACACTAGTGTACAGTCAGTACATACAGCTGCGGTCAATACCCACAGCACAGTGTATAAACGATACAGCGATGGACATCTCAGGTCCAGCTAAAGATAACAAGGTATCACGTTTCACTACTGTCTGCATTTTGTAGCGACATGAACAAAACGTCACTTGCAAGCAACAGAAAGTTAACTTTAGCAGATGGCTGCACGCGGTTTGGGGCGAGTCTTCAATGCCTTTAATGGCAAGTGTTACACATGGTCAAGATGGGGGAGTCAGAGGGGGCGCTCTTCCTGTACTCCAATAACAAACGATATACTTACATGAGATGAGGAAAGAGGAATCTTCGTTACCGCGGGTGATCCGGTAGGTGAGGGCGGTATTCTCATCTGGATCCGTCGCGGACAACGTAATCACAGGATTCTTCGTGTCAAAGTCCTCACTTACGCTTACATTGTAATAACCTTGACCGAAAGATGGTGGAGTGTCGTTTAAATCCAATATGGTGATCACCGATACGACCGTGGTCGTCCTCTCTGGATTACCACCGTCAGAAACCTGAAGGGAAATTTATGAAATAAAACCACTAAATTAAAACAAGTAATTAAACTAGCAGATTTATAAGTTAGCAAACTCTTTCTTTAACTATAAGAAAAAGTATATAACCATAAGATGTGTGATGTGCTGCACTGCGAATAATGACTGCTGATATTGTGTGAAATTACAGGCTTAACAAATAAACTATGGAGGTTTAAAGGACACCACTGATCCTGCGTCAATCGAAAGCTGATTTTACAAATCTTGACCAACAGCTGGGTTCGATCCTTCCATGATCCTAATCTATGGCAGTTCAAATCTTGGGAGTCCAATCCACGTTTACATTACAAATTTAACACTGAGTGCTGGGGTTCAACACTGTGCTCTCTATCTAATGCAAATTGGGGCCTAAAGCACTATAAAAAAAAGGGCCTAACAAGGTTACTCTGAGACAAAACATTTATATTTAGAATAATTTGAAATGTAATTGAATGGGTTCAAAAAATCTTTGGTGAAACCAACTTGATTTAGAAAATTCAATTATAAAAAGAGAATAATGAAATGTTTCATCCTTAGAATTTCTATGAGAAATTTCTTTATGTGTAACCATAGAAACTGTTTCTAATGAGCAACCAATGTATACCGAGGAAAAACAAAGCAATCAAACCACTAACGATAATGTTGATTCGGTATTCATCGCTGAAGGAAGCATTATCAGAGTCAATTTCACCAATCAGAATAATCTCTCCCGTTTCACTGTCGATTGTAAATATACCTTCGGCTCCTGTTGAAAAATGTATATCAAGAAATCACAATCACACAAAGTGGTTAACATCTAATGTCACAGTATCTTCATGTCAAAGAATACTGGAGTGTTCTATCAAGTTTTAC
>JAIPMN010033964.1:0-18069 GCA_020650975.1 Apostichopus californicus
TGCTTTCTACTATTTATATTGTCACATTATTTCCATTTTGCATTGATAGCGCTTTTAAAATTTAAAATTTTTCACATATATATATATATTTAAAATTTTAAGAATTTGTTTGTATAATTTTCGATTTCCCATTTGCAGTTTTTCTTATACAATTTATTGTCAGATTGTATATAACAATTTTTCTACCCTTTTATACTTTACATTATCGATTTATATATTTGTATATCATGTTTGTTTGTATTTTACTGTAAAGCGCCTTAGAGCAATTTCTGATTGGATAAGGCGCTATAGAAATGTTGTATAATAATAAATAATAATAATAATGATGATAATGTTATAATGATATCGATAATGATAACGAGTATGGAAATGACAATGCCGATAATAATGGATATTACTAGGGTAAGAAATATTTTATAATCTGCGATTACTGTATTTTTATTTTATTAATAGACAAAAGGAGAGAAATAAGATTTGTTTTAGAAAATATATATAGATTGAAATTTTCGGTCCCCCAACAGTATTGGTCAGGATAGGACAAAATGTAACACTATGAAAGTATGACAATAGATAAGTACGAGGGCACTCGATTTCTCTCCGTTTAAGGTTCAGTTAAGGGTTTGAAGGCAAAAGGCGGGTTTTGTGAGAGAGATGTGTCGCACCACAATAAATTGCTCCATTGACTTACATACTAAATTGGTCGATTTCCAAGGCTGCTAGAGATTAGATAGAAGTTTCAACTGTGCTACCCCGCCATATGATAGCTGATGGTTTGAGCTATTACATATCATTCAACTTTTGCCACCATGACAAGTTTAGATTTTGAGCTAGATGAGCTCAAAGATTAGCATAGTGCTCCCAACCCATCTGTCAGCTCTCGCTTCGGAATCTTCATATTTCACCCAAGATTTTCTAAAATACGTATAATCACCTTTGAACCTCCAGATTTTTAGACCATCACTAGTTGACTTCACCCTCTTTAACAACCAAGCATCAAAACAATTGCGATGCTTCAGAAAATGTCCATAAAATCAATACAGTAAGCCACTTTAGGGCTATTATCCGGCAGAAGTTCACTATTGTAATTGTGGGATGATACCTTAAGTGAAGCACAATTCTGCTTGATTGTGCTACAAAGGATTTGGTGAGGGAGATTATAATTTTTCACAAAAGGGAAAGCTTGCTCTTTCGTTTTAATACTCACAAAAGATCGTCATCATTTGCAGGATTCAATCGATGTTTCATAACATTTTAATCTTAACAGCTTACCATAAAATATATACATACATTTATATTTCTCTTCATTTCGCTCTTCAATTGAGTTTCTGAGAGATTTCCTGGTTGTCGTTAAACGTGTTATTTAAAGTTAAATACTGCTGTCATAGAAGTGATATTTGTTCAAAACAGAGCATGCATTGATTTATTTTGACAGATATGTAGATGATTGCAATTGCGACACTTTGCATTGTAGGTTCACGTGTACTCTCGACATGAGTAAGTCTGGACTAGTTAATCGTGAATAATCACGTGAGGTGCTCTGAGTTGCATGTAACTAGCTATTTAGCTCCACGTTTGTCAGTTTGAATATATATACTATATGTGCTGAAGCTAGGGTGCTGCCTACGGCAAGGAGACTTACATTGATACGGAACAGCGATTCGTGTCGTCTGATGTCAAAGTAGGTGTCGTAGTCCTAGTATTGATTTACACACTAACTTCGCTACTTCCCATGCCAGATTAAGCGTAAATAAAAGCTTCAACTGGCATATCCTAACCGACCACATGGTAACTGAGGGATTGTCCTATCAAAGCACAGTCTTCCAATTTTCATAATATCAACCTTTAGATATTGGGCTGAGAAGAGGAGAAAGTTACACTACTGAACCCAACCCTTTCGACTGCTCGCTCGGAGACATATTCACTTTTAACCAAATAATTTGATAAATGCTTAAAAAAACTCACAATCCTCCTCTTTTCTACAGCATCTTGAACATAAAGGCAGAAACAAAAGCAGTGCTTGTGACTGACGATATCTACTTGAATGTAAAACCAATATTTGCCCTCCCAGTTTGCATATTGACTTTTCATACGTGCTGTCATGCGTGATGAACACTTTCGTGACTAGGAAAACTATTACCACTAAATATATGACCTGAAGAATTTCCACTCCGGGGGCAGCTGCATATGAAAGAAAATGTTTTTGACAAACTTTTACAGGTTGTGTGTCGTTTGGAACTTCCAATATAACGTGTGTTAAGGGGAAAAGGATGTAAAATAATATAAAAATATAATGACTCCTTCAAGAAATATATGTATAATTAAATGGATCAAATAAAAAAAATAAAACAAAGCATAAGCAATAAACTCAAAATCAAATTTTGCTTTAATAAACTTTAGATGATTTATTCGACGATTAACAACATTTCGAGAAGATTAAATTACTGTTATTGAGGTATGATACCATATATCATCCATCGGATTTTAATTATTGTTCAATTGATCAAAATAAAAACAGAAAACATTAAAAGAAAAGGCGTACTCTGACGTTTAACGTTTGATTACTAAAGACTGCTTTATTACTAATATAGATCAAAATTCAACTTTATTCGAAAAAATATATAGTTTATTTTGAACTAAATGACCATGTTTATGCTGTTTTTGATATAGTAATATAACTCTCACCAAGAGTTCAGTGACTACAGTTGAAAACATTAAAAAACAAACCGAAATTACTTATCTACCCTCCTATTGTTGTCAATTTGAACACGAAAGGACGCGTCTTACGTTTATAATACATCATTACTAATTAATTAAGACTTATTAGAAATGCATTTAATTGTAATCTGAGCCAAATGAGAGAAACGATAATTCTTACCGTCCAGTACGGTAAGGCTTACGATTTTCGACATTTTAGCTTAAAAAAGTTCTTCAGCCAATCGGGAAAAAAAATGAAAATAACAAAGTTTGCTTTCCGAAACGTTATTGAAAGCCAAATTCCTGAAATCATATCATTTACCTGAGATATTCCTTCCAAATATTATATCTTTAAGAAAAAGTGAAACATCTTTCGGAGTCTGGTTTTGGACAGTATGTGCGGTATTCGATTTATTGGATCATAGTATTCGACATGTTATTTGCAATTCCAAAATTAGAGCAAAATTGTCTTCTTTAAGAGAGAAAATTCTTTTATTTTAACAATAGACAATCACTAGTCCACAAGAAAGCCTACAGGGAACTATTTACCTTCTGTATTGTGAATTCGCAATGTGACATATACGCCAGTACTTATGAGTTTCTTAGTTTATATCCCAGCAGGGACGACATAATATTTGAATAAGGATGATCAATTTTAAGGGTCAGGGACGGGGGACCTTTGTAACATTCATTGCAAAATTTGAAAACTCCTAGGCAAAATGGAACTTTTGTTCATTCAGTAATGCAAATTTCTTTGCGATGTCTTTCATTTCTGCAAGTGGACGACTAACGGTAAAACACAATGGTAGCCTAATTTTCAGTGCAAGAAAGAGACACCTATTACTTATGATTCGACACATTTTTTTATAAGTTTCAATAAGTTTCTTACACAAATAGTGGGCTACGTCCCAAACATGCAGTCTTTGATACAATATCTGAGCATTTGGATGAGTTACTGAACTAGATATTTAAACAGAAACGAAATGAAAAATATAGAGGCTCTCCAATTATTTGACTAGAGAAAGATATTACGTCCGAAGAACTATGGTTTCCAATAAAGGTACCGTAGTAACATATGCTGGTATCAATTAACAGCAAAATTATTCCTTATCAGTGAGTTATTGATTTAAAAGCAGATGATGGAAACCAAAGTTTGAAGAAAACAAAAAAGGGGGATGTGGGTCGGGGGGGGGGTACAACAGTTGCCAGTAATGAGACGTCAGAATATGACATGGAGATGACATTGAAGTTGCCTAGTATGCAATAGGTTTGATTAAGGACAAAGTTAATCCATTCTGAATATTGTAAATGTGCTTCAATGATAAGCAGTGACTATCAGAATCTCACTACAACATTGTTTTTAATTGCCTGAAAGAGTTAAGTTGAGTTATTGTGAGAAATCGGGACATCCCCTTTAAGCCTCAGCAGTATCGTGAATTATTATATGTCTCTTTTCACAGCCGTCCGTCAATCACTTTACGGTTGAGAACCTAAATGACATTTGTCCTAACAACTTATACTTTCAAAGAAATTGATAAACTGTATAGTTTAATGAATATAAATGATTTTATTTGTCATGGCATTATCGCCAAGCTCACAGAAATACGTTACCGCAGCGGTTTCTATTCCCTATGTCTTTCAAAAATTATTATTAGCTATTGTTTGAGTTTTTCATCATCTCAGAGATGTCGAAAGAATACATATACTTCAGTTGTATTGCAGTTTTATGTCATTAATGAAATACGTACGGTTTGACTCGTTAATTTTTCAATCTACATTGAACTTTTACACTTAGTTCAAACTTAGTAAGTAGAAAACAAACTGTATCTGAAAATATCATTTCTATGGTGAATCACACACATAATCTCAAACATGAACTATTGGGGCCATGAATCCTGATGAGAAAATGCAACACTTTAAAGTTTCAAATGATTGAGACAGACCATCGCGCTGTTATAAAATAGTAGTTTGATATTATTCATAAAGTGCTTTCCTTTACTTATTGTTCCTACCTCACTATAAGTCTAAAACCTAAAATTAGTTTTGTAGAGAAATCTAAAAAAACCTGAGATGGTAAGAGGTTGATTACACACACCTTGATGAATATCAAGATTATAAGTTTTAATCTAAGGATAGATTGTATTATTGGAACAGATATAATTAGAGACGAGCTCTTAGCTAATATACATTTTCGTTCAATGGTGGATAGTTCCTTATACAATTGTGTACATTTCATTTGTCAGTTGTAATTCTGTTGTATTGTTGAGATGATAATGAATATTTATCTAATTAACTTTGTTACGTCCCTTGACAACCCAAAGTCCACCGAAATATGATGTTAATTCTCAAGTTAACAGAATTAAATAAAAATTCAAAAATAAGAGAAGAAGGAGAAGTTGGAAAATCTTCATTGTGTTGCATATGTCAATATTTTAGATATATATTTACTTTTTGTTGAAATAGGAAGACATTTTTTGAATAACATTGTACAATGTGATACATTGAAAGATTTAAAACTGAACATTTAACACAACAAATATTATCTGTAGTTCTCATTTGTGTTCTATTTAAGGAATCGGGAACGTGCCAAGACAGATAACTCGTCCATTCAGATGACGGATACACCAAGGGGTGGATCAATATCAAGGCAATCAAGTAAATTTCGCATGATGTTATTTATATAATAACATTGTTTTCAATATATGTAAGGGTTATCTTTGCTTTGTATTTGTCATGTGGATCTAACAGTCAAGGACAAGTTGTAATTGTTACATGATGTAATAACGCAGGGACTTGAGAATGTGTCTTATACCTTGTGTTATCGTAACATATTTCAATGATCAGTGCAGCAAAGTAAATATACAACAGAGTTGCATTGGTGATATCAATAGGGTTGATATGAATACTTTTGTTATACAGAAACTATCGAATCTTGCGAAGATATAAGCTTCAAGCCGTAATCATGACTAATATGTCTTAGTGGACATGTATTTCTAATTCATTCGTCGACAAGCGGCAATATTAATGTGAAATGTAATTTACGTCCGATCGTTTAATTTTTGTTTTAACATTCGGTTTTAATGTTTGCTTAATCCTTCATGTCTCGCTTTTTTTCTATATTGAATTCTTAAACCAATTAAATTATTGTATTCATTTTGGATGTGTTCTTTAAAAAGACATTCACACTTCCTACATTAATTCTCTTTGTTCTTTGTCACTTTAGTTTTACACAGAACCCTACCAAACATTCCTGCAAGGTAAGACCAGTTTTGTTAGCCGATTCACACAGAGATTACAGTAACTACTGTAAATCTTAACGTTTTGTACCACAGTAAATACTGGATTGTGCTGACAAATCTGATAAATCGGCAGCATGTGCTATTTGGTTTACACTAAGAACTGCGGATATTTGTAATTCCAACAAATTTAAAACAACTGGATTTGTTGGAATTACACATATCCTCAGTTCTTACTGTAATCCTAATAGCACATGCTACCGATTTATAGCACGATCCAGTTTTTACTGTGGTACACAACTTTAAGATTTACAGTAGTAACTATGTTCTCTGTGTGTATCGGGTGGTTTTGTACATAACTTGAACGTGACACAACAATTCCAAACTTTTAGCTGCCGGAATGATGCAGATTGACTTTATATATATAAGTTTTCTTCATTCTCTTTCAGACCTGATTTGCCCAAAATACCAAGTGATGAAAATGTCTCTGACGGTTCCAACGAGTCAGAAAGTAAGAACCATCTCATCTCACTACTAGAAATATATTCTGTTTGGCAAAGTTGAATGTTTCCAAAAATTTTTGTAAATTGCTTATACATATAGTCGGTAAAACCACATCTTGGTAGCATGTTTACATGTATTGTGGTGGTTTTGTTATTCAGAATACATGAGTTTACAATGGTATCACATTCAAGAACAAATCAACATGTTTGAAAGAAAGTGCAATTATGTGAATAACATAACCTGTTTTAAGCCATTTCCTGGAGTAAGGAGTCATTTATCCAGCAACACTAGTACTAGTTACTTGCAGCAACCATATCCAAAGTTGAAAACATGATATTAAGATTGAGATATGCGATTTTTACCCGACAATAAAGAGTACTTGTATGTATTTTTACACGCAAGTGTCATTTTATCTGTCAGCGGAATATCTCCTTACTTTCTATGTTTGATTTGCGATTATTTGTTTACAAGCTGTGCGTTGTGTTTTACTCCGTCTTTGTTTCTTGTAAAGGAGATATTTTGTATTTAACAAATGTTGTGCCAACTAGGTTAACGCAACCAGAAAGTAACGTTTGCGCGTGAACTTCTATTTATAGCTCACGAAAAATATTTATTAATATGTTGTGGTAGCCTCTAATCATAATGTGGCTTATACTGCTCAGTTATGCACTTGGTCTATACCAAACTACTCTTCTAATTTCGAACATGTGTCTTACGTAAACACAATTTTCCTAGGTTAATTCAGAGCAACAGCATACTTAGAAGAACACATCTGTAAAGGGAAAGAAACAGTCTACTGTATGGGATCGTTAATTTTAAAAAGCGCCGATTGTTTTTTATATATATTTTTAGAATTTATATAAATAAAATATAAATATTGTGCCAAAATGGTAGATGAGCTGATTGTAGTGTGACTTCCGGTAACAGATACCGTAAGTACCCTGATTTGTTTTGTTTTTGAAAAATGTAATGCACACAATTCAAAACGAATTAATTTAATAGTAAAAGACATGTAGCAGGTTTAATATTCTCGTTCATTCTTAGATTACTACATCACGACTGATGAAAGTCCCAAACAGAGAGGCGTGTTTGGAGACAAGGACATTTGCTTTATCATGAATATTAAGTTGGACCAGTGGCATAGCAGGTGGATGGGAACAATACCGGCCACCAAAGGAACAAAGAAATGTGTGGTGCTGACGACCGTCACTGGTAAGTTCATATCCTTTATATTGCTCTGTGTGGTTTCGACATGTTAAATGGAACCTGTACATGTACAATGATGAAGTTAACCACAGATAATGAAATATAAGTTTGTTAGTTTCTAACCATAGTAATATACTAGAATATCTTGTATTTTCCAAGGTTTCCCAAAAAGAACCAAAGTTTTTGCTGATGACTTCAATTGTAATGAAATAGTATATCATGTCTTACAATATGTTGTATACTTGAAATGTCAAATACTTGGAATGTCAACTGAAATAATAAAATGTCTTGTGACTTATTTAATGTTGAAAATTTACTGATGCAGATCAAGTTTTTCGAAGAAAAGACATCCATTGGGATGAGTTCGTCAAAAGGACCCTTGACCTGCCCTTAACAAAACATCTTGTTAAAGTTGAAGGAATTGGGATACTGAAAGGTAGGTTTGTCTTTAGATTACAATTATTGCAGTACACAAACCAGAATATGGCAACTTAATGTAAAATTCAGATTAATTGGTGCTGAAGCATCATGAAAAATTGAATTTAGTAAAGTCTCCAATAATAATAAACGTGTTTCAGTTGTTAATCGTGTTGAGTTTGTTCTTGGTTTAAGTTTTCATATAAAGTTTTAATATAATGCTTGCTAAATAAGAAAGCGCTTATGACCTAACCATGGCATTGATGTCGGTGTAAACATTCTTAGCTTCCAACCACATCTAAGCCAAATGTGCAAATTTGATAAATGAAGGAGGATGAGAGAAGATAACTTTAAAATTTACCCAATTACAATACCTTTGTATCAAATATTTAATTATATTTCTCTTGTTTTTATTAAGCTAAACTTCACTTAGTACAAGAACACTTTGCCTGTGAGACGCTCGACAGTTGGCTAGTTAAGGTATTTAGCCAAGAGACATTTGAAAATACTATGTACTTGTCTGAAGTGATGGGGATCATAGCTGGATTACTAAAAGGACTAAACCTTATTCATTCGTACGGGGTAAGTCTTCATTAAATATAAGTGATTTAACAGTCATTTCTATCAGGTTCAGCATTATCATATTATTTTACAACAGAAATATAGAACCAGATGTTAACTTTTATTATATAATCTTGTCTGGTTAAACATATCTAATCAACCATGAAATTACATTTCGGATAAAGAATGTTAAATCAAACCAAAAACAAATTTAGCTAAGTCACTTCGGTTTAATTCTTTACTTCTTTTAAGTGTAGACTTGTTGATATCTCGCAGAGTAACACGCAATTGGAACACTGAACTAAAATGTTTTTATATTTCTTACATTTATTGTATTTATTAAAGAATAACCATAGCTGGTGTTGTCCGTTATTAAGAAGATGCGGAATAAACGCATATGCCTATGCTATAGTCACTACTGAGCCTTATCCAAAAATGCTTATTATTTATTAAGTAAACAAAACATTTATTAATGTATTACTCAAATAAGGCGGAAATTAATTACACAATAGTTGCCATGTTTAATATTTATAACATATTAAAGTTAGTTGAAGCTCGTGAGAAATGTATCCATGATAAAACTATTAGTTTTAAAATCACTAAAAATTAATACTTCTTGTTGACATAGCCACTCCTTTCTGCCACTTAAAAACATTCCTTTACGGAAACATTCTTTATAATATTTCTCAAGTTAAGTATTTACAAATATAGTTCTCAAACGCAAAATTATCTATTGTTTATAAGGTTTCTTCTTCTTACTCTCTCTAGTTTCTACATCCCGGCTTGTCCAGCAGGAAGATATTACGAATCGAGAAAGGACAATGCAAGCTGTACGATTTCTGTCTTTCCGAAGATGCATCAAAAATCACAAGTTTTCGAAAAACTAAGGTACGTGTCAAGTTGCCCGTGATGTCGTAGTGAAGCCGTGTAACATCACAGGTAACGGTAAAAAGTATCTATAATATCACTGAATTATAAAAATTAACCGATATAAAACGTCTCGATAGAGTTCATAAATGAAGCTTGGTTTTGATTATCTCTACAGATGCCATATTCGTTGAATTATTTCCCACCAGAAGCTTTGCATCGCAATGAATATTCACAGCCTAGTGATGTCTGGGCTGCAGCTGGTGTCATTTGGGAAGTTATTACTGGTAAAGTGCTTGAAACGTATTCTGAATCTCTGCTTTGTAAAAAAGAATCATATGAAAAGAAGAAGTTACGATATACATAATGAATGAAAAGTTACTCTTTCTATACATTTTGTTTTTGTATTTGGAGATACTTGTATATTCAGATAATTTAAAAGAAAGTAATAGAAAATGTAATGAAAAAGGACAAATCAAATTGGTATCCCTTTCATGTGACTAATTTTTGAAGAACGAAGTAGAGGAAACGTACCTCGTCAAATTGACATTAGTCATTTGTGTGTTCTATGAACTGTAAATATGAAAATGGAATGTGATGGATAACTACAGGAAAGGTAATTTTCATCTTAATAATCTCTCTCTGCCTCAGTTAGAAAGTTTATCCCTTTTCGATTCGGATGTGTCTGTTTCAACTTATCGAGATAACACAAATTTTACGGAAATGAAAATAATCGAAAACTGATTCATTTTTGAGTTTCATCTATACAATGAGTTACCATTCACAAAAATACATTATAAAATGGAAAGTAGCTTTTCCGTACCAAGTTAACTTGAAATCTGGCTGTAATTTGATATTCTCTATCATTTCATAGGTAAGCTTCCATTTCCCTGTTCAGAAGATGGCACTACAGCAGAACAGTCTGTGGCACCCTCGGAATCACAGGTTACTCACTATGAAGAAATAAGGTAAACATCAATGCCACGACAAAAAAAAAATCAACTTCGAGAACTCTTGTTTTTTTATCCATTGTTTTCAATACCTATCCTTGTTTTAATTTTTAATTATTTGTAATGAAAAAAGTATCCCAGGCTTCATTTAGCGTCACGAATCACGATTGTGGCAGCTCAACGCGTATAGTCCACAGTAATTTGAGAACGGTTATGGAATTATAATAGACGGTTGGTTATAGGCACTGCGCCCTGGGCGTCTTCGGGCGGATACCGGCGCAATACCAAGTGTTTACTATTCTATTCTATTCTATTACGAAACCACAATTGTATTACAATATCAATTTGGGAAGAAAACTTATCAATATTGTAAATCATACAATTCAAAATAAAACAGTAAACCTTAATCGAGGATCACTCGTGAAGTTTTAAGAAAACAAAGTCACGAAATGATGTTTGAGTTAAATATTTATCATATTTTACAACAGGCGATTAACTTAACAGTATTCATTATCAATGTTAGGGATTTATGTTTATATTAAAGGAATATTTAAACTAGCGAAATAAGGGAGATCAAAATCAACCAACTAAAAACACGCAATGGCTATTTTATCTAAATCTTTCTACATAAAACAATTCATTTACTAATTTGGCAGAAAAGAAAATGATGGAATAAAATAATATGAAAGACATTGTTATAACATTATATCTTATTATGTTAGATCGCATAATTGTATATATTTAATTGGTGATTTTATTTTGTTTAATACTAATAGAAATAAACAGTTATACCAATGCTGGCACCAGGTCTGTCCTCAACGTCCGACTATTCGAGAGCTCAGGGAATCTTATCAAGAGGTAAACTAGTTTATGAATAGTCAAATTTTGTTTTTGTTTGTTTTTGCAATTATTTGTTCAAATTACTTTCTTCCCATAACGGTAAAAAACGTTGTTCTATGTGATCCTTTTTTTTTAACGTTTCAAGCAGGCACATAAATGACTAAGCTTTACGTATTGGTATATATTTTATACAACCTATCGTCTCGATCTTTTTAATGTTATTGAATTTATTCAGGATAGTAGGAAGTTTATCTCCTTTCATGCCAGCTTGTTTCTGAACACACCCTTACATATATTTTCATAATACAGTCGCATAATTGAAGAATTGTTTTTATTTTACTGTTTTTCGCTTTCTTTCTTTTCCTCTCATTATAGATCTTCGAAAAATTAGCTGATAATACTTACGAGATTCCACGTATGGACTTGTACACTTCTATGAAAAGTAGTACGATATATAATAAGGATAAAGAAGAAGTGTACAATGATACTTATACTGCGGTACCATAAGGAATCATTTATGCACTTCTTTGAACACCCTTAACAACGTGTGATAATGACAAAGATAACGTGTCCATTGACACTTGTACTGCGGTATTACAAGGAATCATTTCTGCACTTTTTCAATACTAAGACAATGAACACTGGCGGAAAAGATAAAGTGTACATTGATACTTGTACTGCGATATCATAAGGATTGAGTTATGCACTTATTTGAATACTATGACAATGAACACTGGAGGTTATTACACCGTGTATTATTGACACTAAGCTTTCGCTTTGATAATTAGCATAATCAGTTGTAATTATCCTTACTAATCTGATATGAACTTTCATGTCTGTGCTTTTGTGTACATATTATACAGTTGGGCAAATGTTAAGCAATTGTGCACCCTAAATAGTAGTAGTTCAATAGTTTTAATAAGTACCCATAATACGTAATCCTGTATTATGTACTATGGTTACATATTACAACTATGTGAGTATATTGTACACACCGTATATGCTGTCAAGTGCACATGTATCAATGTCACTCTCAAAGTCCCTGCGTGGACACGAACACTAAACTTGTATATATGTTGTTTCCGTAATAAGTACGTAGCTGAGCTTCAAGTTTTACTGTTTGAGACATAGAAATGTAAAGGAGAGATATCTGAGATAATTAATTCACTAATAGTATTAAACGTGGAATATTCCATGAGCAGGTGACTTATCTTGCAAGTTTGTTTTTCGAATATACTTTTTGTTATAGAATTCTTTCGTTACTTGTTTCCGTTTCATTTTAAATGGAATCATTCTATTTTTATTAGTTAGTAGTTATTGCCTTCTTTCTAGAGAAACAAATTTTAAGTTTACGATAAATTGCTGACATTTGAAGAAAACAAATTTAACTCTCTATTCTAGAATATTGAATATCCTAGTCAGTTTCTTATTTAATTTACAACAGAGAAAGTTCGTATTTTACAGTGACAAGACGTTGAGGGAAATTCCAAAAGGATTTAATGATTTAAAAGTTTCAACTTGTACATACTGCACGATAGCTGTATCTAGGTATATATAACTGTGTGTTGTAGTGAAAAACTGTTACAGACATATCAAAATGACTGGCAGTGAAAACACAATCGAAAGTCATAAAGGGAATATTTGTAACGGGCATTGAGGTTATTTCTGTGAAGCTAGTTCATAAATGTGTTGTGCGATAGCCTCTTATGATGTTACCATTCATTTCACTTTCATTTTGTGGCGACCTTAATGAGTGGTTAAAGTGAGGGACACAATACTTGGCAATGTTGCAATGGTGTATCGGACTATATGTTTATTTCGATATTACTCTCATCAAATGAGACCCTTTAAGTTAACGTGTATTTAGCAAGGAAAGCGTCAATTCCGATGTATCAGATTGTCATTTCAAGCTCGCTGTTTTAAAGGGACCCACTCTATAGTAACTTAAATTTAATGTAAATTAAATGATTTCTCTCTCCTCCTCCTCCGTCTTCGTATGACTTACATTCATTACTAATGATATGTTGAAGGTACTGAGGTGTACACTGTAGGTTATTAAGTTGCTAACTCTTTGCATTATAATACTAGGGGTATTTGGGTTTAATTTTACAATTATGTTTTTAATACTTTTTAAACTCTTTTACCTATATATTATGTTGTACTTATCCTTAAAATGGGGTGTTATACACACCTAAATGATGGTGAATAAAATGTGGTCTGTTTTCAATAAAATAGTCATAAATATGGGATCAAATTGTTAATTATTATTGATGATATTGTCTGTGTGGTCTTTCATTTTTAAACCCCAGTTTGGATAATGTTTCATTTCAACAACAAATCCGCTTCTAGAGATTACAAGCTTCAAGTGTCGAAATACCCCTCACTTTTTCATGCTTCAGTCAATTTTCAAAACTATCAAAGAAAGATAAATATAAATTGTTTTCAATCGATATTTTCTTAACGTATGGATAAATGGAAGTACTACAAATATTAAAATGGAAGAAAATATGTAACATATTTATTAAAAATATTTGTATGTAGATATAATTGTACAAAGCACCAGTTACGCGAAAGAATAAGCGAAAAAAACACCAATAACATATGGCATATCTTAATTATAACTATAGTATTCGATATCAAATACATAATGAAACAGGATTTAAAAATATTACAGATATTGCAAGACAGTCCTAGAAATTATAAATAGCAAAACGTGGTTGATTGCCGGTCATTGAACAGAAGAAAATCTTGAAAAAGATCGAATTTTATCGAATACAGTACCTTGACGAGTATACCTAGTAGTACCCTAGTCTTCGTTACTTCACTGCATACTTCTTACGTTATATTCATACTAACAAATGTAGAATGTTATGCACAGCATTACAACTGTTGCTGCTGTTGTATATGTATTGTACGCCTGAGGCTAAAAATAGATTGCGTAATGCTACAGTAGTCGAAGAGAACTTCCTTTATCATAACACAGTGAAAGTTTAATTGCTACTACGACATATCCTGAAGTTAATGGGAGAGATATATACGACATTACTGACATTTACACGCCTGCTTCATATTACTGACAATTACACGCCTGCCTCATAATTCTCAGAGCACTTATCGAAAAGAGAAGAGTTGATATTAGACCGTCACCGTGCATAGTGTTTCAAATGAGCGTCTTCTGACTTTAGTACCCATATGATTCATTGACCCATGCTTATTCTAACCTCTGAAGCTGCGAACTCAGGAACTGCACGTAGCCGGCAGAACAGGTCCCCTCTTACCCCCTACCTCACCACTACCACCCAAAAATCCTGAAAAGTACCCCTGTAATAAACTAAATGTTTCTCTGTTTTGTTCACTGAATGAAACAATGGACCATATTCCCATATTTGTAGGATTGAAAATTTCTTGTAACACCAACTTTGAGAAAAGTTTTACAGAGTACTGAACTTTCATGTCCCGCTTCATAACACTCGTACCTGCAGTGTGATCATCATGAATATTATGTTTCTATCAGAATAAAAGTGATGGAAATGTTAAAACTGCCAATACAAACGCTTTGAAGCATATTCTGGAAGGACAGTATATAGTGGTATTAACATGGGATAATTGTCTATCCTGGCTGTCTCGTAAATTAAATTAAGTTACAAATTCGGTAATTCCCCACACCCACCCTTCCACACATACACCGTTGTATGGACTTGCCAAGTGAGAGTTCCATTACTGCAATTAAAGTTACTCAATCGCAGTATACACAATATAAAGCTTTCATTTTAACCAAATGTGCGACAATATTGTTATATAAATTCAATTTTACTGGTTTATTCTCATTAGATTTAATTTTAAATAAACTAGTTAAAACGTGGACAATTTCGGTCTTTATGTTTCATAAATCATACAAGAGACTAGCGAAAAAATAAATCATTAAAATTAATTTACTGTACTCTCGTTGATTACAGTATCATCGATGAATGAAAAACTAACCAAATGTGTTTTAGGGTTTAATTTATTTCTATCTTTAAAAAAGGAGATGAAATAGTAGATAAAAACAAACTGCTAGCCATTCCCTAATTTTTTTTTTATAAATCTGCGATCGTCAGAGCAAGCAATAATAAGAGTGAAAACAAACAGATGGTGCTGTTGAGAAACAAGATCATATATTTATTAAAATATAAGTAATCTATGAGCAATATGACGATATCAAACACTTGCATTTTTATAATTTTCCAGACCGCTTTCTTTTGTTGAGTTACTACACATGATAAGAAAGATTGATTGGTTATTTCTCACCGGATAGATAGCCTTGCTCACAACTTGCAGTATTCCACGTAGATTCTTGTCAATAATGGATTACAAACTGGTCGTATATGTCACGGTGATCACATCACGTGATTGTTCAGGCAGCTAGAGCTCCCGTGCCCTCTAGAGACGTACATACATCGACGTGGAACTTTCAATGACAACATTGTTACAAGTTAATTTAGCGTCTAGGGTTTCGATCCAGTACCTTCTACACACAGATCATCATGTTAAGATTACGTTAGGAGATGTTTGATTATTGATTGGTTTTAGATGTTCGGCTAAGCTGATGACGGTAAATAATTTAGTAAAATATTTAAAAACAGGGCAGCTTGCTTACTTGCAAAATGGTGCAATATTTGTCACTTTTGAAAAACTATAGAATAATTTTCGACGGTGTATGTTGTACCGCGAGTACATGTTGTATGTTTATGTACTGTACTATAGGGAGGGAGCTGTTTTACTTGTATTTCATTAGCGAGTTACTAATTGAAGGACAGTATTTTTGTTTGGGTGTCAGCAACCGTGAGCCTTGCCATCTTTCTTCCTGCTTTCTCCAGAACTGCTTGTCAGGGCGAGAGAACCGAGGTTTGGCATTAAGGGTGTTGTAAAGGCAGTTTTTGTCTCTTTAATTCAATTAATACGTGGTAAGGCCGAAAATGGAAAGCCCAAAATATTTCGGAGTGACAGTCTTCGTCTTTTTTCGTTTTTCTTCTATTTATAGGGTTGTAAGTAACTTATATCCTCTTTGTAGCCAGTTCGCATGGCGGTGAATGTTGTTCTGGTATTTCGGTTTTGTTGGGATTGGTGTAATACTGCTGTCGATTGCAGCATTAGGTAAGGTCCCTCAATGACTCAGTGACATACCTACAGTTGAGTTATATATCAAGGGCAAGGTAAAGGAACAAATGTTGATTACTTGGTAAGGTGATATGTCAAATACAGTAGTTGCTAAAAGGATCCATCAAAGGTGAAACGCTAAGACACTGACACCTGTTTGACAACCAATATGACATTGAATAAAAGGTCACTTGAGCATTTCCTCAAAAAACAGCACCACTAAAACCATTTTCCTTCAGAACTGGGCAATTGTACATAAACCCAAATACTTAGTCTGGTCACCAAGGGTATCAAACAGTCCTCACCCAACACTCTTTTTTTGCACCGGAGACTACCGCTTATTATCTATCGTAAAATATATTGTAAAAATAAAGAATACTTTTCCACGCTTATTACGATTATAGTAACCGTACAGGTATAATTGTGTACACCAGTAAGCCAACTGGCTTGATAGTTATTATTTGCCATAAAATGGCTTCAAATTCCCAGTGAGAAGTTCACCATGTCAAGCTTTACATTTTGAGTTTTTGATGATTTAGAAAGTTTTCAGACTTTCACCTCTGATGAACTCGAATGACCTTTCCACTTCCTAGAAAGCATGTCATTCTTGAACTTAACAAGTTCAATTCAAAGTCAGTGTGTAGATCTCAACTAAGCTTCCCTCCTGGAATTATCGTTTCTAGAACATTTTCAAGATATGACCTCGAAGTTGACCTCAAGTAGCTTAAGCTATATAATCTTTCAAAAAAGGAATATATGGTATATATGCTCTTGTAATCATTTAAGATGGATCCACATACCAAGTATTCAGCTCACCAATGATTTGCGTACGTACTTCAGCTTTTGGAATTACAAGATTTTTCAGCGTTTGCCACATATTGACCTCAAATGACCTTTCACCTTCGCAGAAGCCGATAGAGTTTTTGCATTCACAAAACTAATATGAAGGTCGTCTACTGTGCACTATGTCGGTAATTACGGTATCGTGGTTACAAGCTAGACCAATCACCCTTTGTACCATACCAACACCAATCACTCGTGTACCATACCAACATCAATCACCCGTATACCATGCCAACACCAATCACCCTTGTACCATGCTAACACCAATCACCCTTGTACCATGCCAACCATAGGCGTAGGAGCCCAATTTGATTTGGAGAGGGGGCTGTAATGACTTGCCCGAAAAATATAACCAACATTTTTCGCGCGCTCCGCGCGCGTTCAACATGTTAATGTGCATATCATATAGGCATGCGTCGGTTATTACATTGCATGCCAATAACATACAATCATTTGCCGTGTTATTACCCTTCCATATTGGTTAGTATTACTGGGGAAGTCGTTACAATAATGATGATGATAATAATATCAGTTTAATCACTGAAAAACACATTGCAAATATTTTTTCTTTTAGTATAGGTGCCCGATAAATTATCAGCATATTGCCCAAGATTTCACAAACAATTTTGGTTGGGGGCTGCAGCCCCAGCCCCCCGACTCCTACGCCTATGATGCCAACACCAATCACCCTTGTACCTTGCCAATAATTGCTAACATCGTTGACCTTTCCTTAGTTCGTTTTACTAGACACAATGGTACACACATACAACAAGGAAGAGATTTAAGCTGATAGAGTTTGTAACTAACATATGACT
>JAIPMN010033967.1:0-10147 GCA_020650975.1 Apostichopus californicus
TAAACATGAATATTCACGAACAGAAAGGAAAAGAAGGTTACTATGGTAACGTATATCAATCTACCTTTTCTTCACTATCGGAGATGTCTGATTGTTTGGAAATATCTTGTTGTTCTTTAAGGTTTTTACGATTCTCTGAAGCATCGTTGGTGATATTCGCTTGAGTGATAGAGCCGTGAAGCTGTCGTTGTTGTTGTGTACCTGAGAACATGCGAATATTTATAAATTATTTCGTAAAAGAATAGCCAACCACTTGAAACAAGAAACGTTACTTATAACTGGTTCTTGAGAATCTTTATTATTTTATAATAAGTAACCTAGTACATTATTATTTTATAATAAGTATACCTACAATCTTTATGGTGTGAAGTTACAGGAGGTCTTTGTTGAAAGAGACCTAGGTATCTATACATTGACTCATATCTGCAACCTTTTAAAAATTGTCTTGAAGCTGCTAAAAAAGGTAATAATAGGGTTTTAGGTATGATCAAGAGGAACTTCAGTTTTCTGAAAGAGGACATAGTAGTTAGGCTTTACAAGCAGTTGGTTAGACCTCATCTGGAGTATGCTGTACAGGCTTGGAACCCATATTTTGCTAAGGATAAGGAGTACTTGAAATAGTCCAGAGGAGGGTTACTAGGATGATTAGTTCCTTAAAGAGGGTTCCTTATTATAGGCGGTTACAACTGTTGAATCTCACCACACTGGAGCTTAGGAGGTTACGTGGGGACTTGATTCAGGTTTTCAAGATTGTGTATGGTTTTGACAATTTATCCTTTACCGACTTTTTCATGATTGCTAATAGTAGTTGTACCAGAGGTCAAAAAGTCACAAAGTAGGATTAATATTCGGCATAACTTTTTTCTAATAGGGTTGTGAATGAGTGGAATGGTTTGCCAGAGAAAGTTGTACTTGCAAGTACTGTAATGTGAATGGGTTTAAGAATGCTTTGGACAAGCACTTTAAGCATTGTAATCGGGTCTGAGTGTTTGTGTCATCAGTTTTTTTCCTCTCCTATATATGGTCCTTGATGGGGACTTGAGTGTCCCTCCTGATCCTTTTATCTACTAAACTAAACTAAATTACATACATATAAGGCCTACCATATGCATTTGCGGCCTTTTGTGACCCTAGCTTCTATTAACTGCTTAGCTCAGATAATAACACTGCAAGGGTTTTTCGCTGGATGCCGACGTTTAGTTCAGTAACGTCACCAAGGAGCTATTACATAGCTCTGATTAGACGTATAAGTTGCTATATAGGATCTCTGTATATTACCTACAATGAAGTTTAGCACATTAGTAAGATTAATCGAGAACTATAGCTTGGTTATAATTCCTTACCTTGCAGAAGAACGTTGTGGAAACCAGTCAATTTCACGAGTACACACAACAACACGGTCAACACTACAAGGACTGGAATGTTACACATCCGACGAATCTTGGTAATAAGATACATGCTCTTCATGCCAGATGGAAGTATACACACACACACACGCATACATACACTAACGTAAGGGCAAATGCACCATGTAGTTAGATTGCTCCACGATCGTCGTTCTGCAGTCAACGTATTTTTTTCTTTTCGCCTTTGGATTATCAAATCACAATTTAAAAAAAAGAATGAAATGAGTCGAATGAGTAACGAGTCTCATTTCTTGTCAGACCGAGTAACATACGAAGAACTGCGTGTTGAAGTCGCTGAAGTACAGCATAACACTACACGTAAGCTTATACACATAATTAAGTCTATCCGGACTGCGTCTGCAGTTCTAGTGGTGTGTGTCTCGTTGAAACGAGGTATTGACTTTTGTCTGCACTATTGTTATTGTCATTATACAGAGACCTATTGACTGCTTGGAAATCCCTCCATGCGTCATCTCACAGTCCTGTGCATTTCTTTGGTTACCTGTAGTTCTACCGTATTTATTTCTTTTCCAATTCTCTCAACGAGCTAGGGGCTGCTAGGCCTATATGAGTGTAGGAACCATGTCACAACTACAGAATACATTCGAACAATACGGCCTACAGAGAATCCACAAGAATCATTGCTTAGTTGTATGTATGCGTGTATGTGTGTGTTGGTGTATGTATGTATGTAATTAAGTAAGTAAGTGCGTGGGTGCGTGTGCTGGTTTGTGTAAAGGGTATCATCAGGTCAATCACTGTGTAGACTTAACAATAAGTGTCGTCGACATTAATAAAAAACGTGTCATATCAGTAACACCTTATTTAAACAAAGTTGTAAATTAATGATAAGGGACCTCGATTACGTGATGTATATGCCACTAACCACAGTTTAAAAGTTAGTCTAGTATAGGCCTATATGTAATGTAAATGTCAATTTGATAGCAAGGTCACACTCATGCCATACCATACAATTCCTTGCATGGAACAACGCCCTGTATACCACATGACACGACAATTAGATACAATACAATACAATAATTTCAAATTAATTATTGCATTGTTGGCGAAAATAACACATGACTTGTTGCACACATGATTATTAAGCTGAGAACAAAATTGCAAAACACAAAGTTTTATTTTCGCTCCGGCAGCCAAGCCCTTATGCCATGAGTCAATATTGTCACATTCTATTTTATTTTTTTTCGCCAGTAGAAATATGTCAGGATATTGAGATCCCCATGGGTATGAGTCAATACTTGAGCTAAATTTCTGTCATAAGTTTGACTGGATAAAACGAAATTTCTGTCTCTCTGTCGAATTTCGTGGGTTCCTGCAGGTTATCTACTGATTAAAAAGTGGAATAATGAGCGAAGTTCATCCTACGTACTATTTGTTTTCTTTCCTTGCATATTTCAAAGACATCATCTGGAGATTCATCGGCCTATGGTCCTATGGTCAGGGAATCCTCATTTATGTAGCAGGGTATGGGACCACCCCTCCCCCCCCTCACCCCTCTCCTGAATTGCAAGGTGTCCATGGCTTCTGAAAAAAAAACAAAGAACCAACGGTATATCCACTTCGTAATTTTCATTCATGCAATATTAAGACGAAAACGGAAATTCCTCTGTTGTGGATATCACGTTTGAATTGTGCTGACCCAAAATTGCTCACGAAGATGGCACCCATACAATAATACAACGACCTGCAACTTGTTTACAATCAATGTACCACAGAGAAACGATAACGAGCAAAAATCGGAATCGGCTCCAATAATATAGATCATTTTCATATGTCGTAGTTCCACTCAAAGACTGGAAAGTTCAATTTACAAATCTGCTAAGCAGTCCTATCACAGAGAATGGCATCGAACTAGACAGGAAGCCTAAATAATACGTAAACATTTGACTTGATCAAGTCTCCCATGGCTGGAATTATTTTCGAAAATGACGGGAAAATTAAAGATGGTAGACCTTTTGCTACTCACACCGAAACGCATCCTGGTCCTGAATACTAAATAAAATGAAAACAATCATCATTATTTTGCATGTGATCTGTGGCCTACATTTCACATAACTGAAAACTCTACAGAAGACCCTGTTTTGGGCCCACACATGACGACAAAAAATATTTTCCCTGAACAACCTTTGATTCAACCACGATCCAAACGTTATATATCCACAACAATTCAGCAGATTTGGACAAACGCTCTAGGAACGGCAGCTTTTTTTTTTACGTTATTCAGAAAATTACCTCTCGTGACCCCAAATGACCTTCAAATTTATAATAAAAAAGATAATATGAAAACTTATAAATGACACACTGACTCACACACTGTGCTGGCGACATTTCAGCCAAATCGAATGCAAAATGACGTCATGGCAGTTATTCAAACACGGTGGTCAATAGGGACAGAGAGTCTACAGATGGCGCTATGTTAAAATTTGAAGTTTGTCTTTTTTATAAAAGGATGACTTTCGACAGAATTTTAGTCTTGATATGTCATAGACCATTACAATAAGGACATTTTTGAGTGCTACTAATTTCTATCTCTATTACGTTTAATCGCTGGTACTTAAATTTAATTAGTATAGATTATTGTGGCTTGCTACATGTTTAACGTCATTATGAAAGCCAAGCCCCTCCCTCCCTCTCTCTCCCAAAGTCAGCCTTCCTCCCCTCTCCACACTTCCCCACCCACCACACCACACCAAACCACACCATTCCCCTCTCACTCTCCTCAAATCGTTTCCACCCCCCCCCCCCAATCCATACGAATCTAGAGCTTTACAATACAAATTTTGCATATTTCAAGTTCATTCGAGGTCATATTTGTATAGCAAAATATTATTCGTTGCGCCATAGTAACTAACAAGAGTTAAGGAAAGTGAAGGTTACACTCACGTATAGTTTTTTTTCTTCTTTGTTGCCCTGAACTTGTTTGACTATTTTAGAATAGTCAGTCGATGACAAGATGTTCCATTTCCTGAGGTTAAATTCTAGTTATCAGTTATTTTTAACATATGAATGTTAATCCCAATATACAGACCAAAAAAATAAAAGAAAATAGAAGTAGAAGAAGAAGGGGGGGGGGAGGAAGGGGTTACGTATGAAAAGAATAAGAAAATCAAAAGATTTGAACTCTAAAAAGTGAAAAAGGAATATTTCCGTAGGGTTCCCGCGAGGATCAAATAATATTGCTTCTCATAAAAGGAAGGCAAGGTCCCATTAATGCCTCCTCAGTCCCTTTAGAGAAAGACCAAATTGCGATTATTTAATTAAGGTATCTATAACTTGATTTGGCTATTATCTCAATGTATGGCGAACAAACCATTGCTGTTAGCAACCCTTACAGGTTAAACTTGACGAACAGGCGCGCGCGCAACGTTAAGTATCTTAATTTAATTAGTAAGGTCATGTATGTTATATATCAGAGAACAGCTTCCAAACGGACGGCTCACCTTTTCTTGATTTTCCGGTTAGCCGACGGAGAAGGCGAGAAGCTATTATTGATCTACGCCCTCTAATTGTGGGAAAGTTCCACGTCGGTTAAATTGGGATTTTAATTTTTAAGAAGCAGTCATTAAAATTGTTATGATGAATGTAATTAGTTTTAGACGTTACTCTACATGTACCATTATTAATATTTCAATGTACATTGAAAGTACAACTGAATTATAGAATTTTCAAACATATGCAATATAATTTTCAAACATATGCAATTTAAGAGCACTTTGCTATTTTCCATGTCCTTCTCTCTAAATTCACCCCGGCCCCTCACTCCATTAACATCTCACCAATCATCGTATACCCGGTCGAATGTAAACCACTGAAGTGTTTTAATCATATAAAGCTTCCCTTGGCAACAAATTGTTTTGATTCATTCAGTTAACAACCGATTCACACTGCAGAGGTTACAGTAACTATGCTGTAAATATTAAAGTTTTGTACACCACAGTAAAAACTGGATCGTGCTAATAAATCTGATAAATCAGTAGCATGTGCTATTTAGGATCACAGTAAGAACTGAGGATATGTGTAATCCCCCCAAAAATCATCAACTGGATTGGTTGGGATTACGCATATCCCCAGTCCTTAATGTAACAGTCCTTAATGTAATAGCACATTCTACCGATTTGTAGCACGAGCCAGTTTTTGCTGTGGTGTACACAACTTAAAGATTTACAGTGTAGTTACTGTGTGTATCGGGATCAGTTAAACGATCTATGTTTAACGCTGTTCCCGATATTCTATAAAGTATTACTCCCACTCTCTGTAAACACACGCAAAGATTTACAAGATTACTTTCTTCAGAATTTTCCTCTTGATATGATACGATATTCAGCTTTAAGATATGTTAAATCTCTGGAGTGCTCCTTTAAGGTTAACTTGACGATAAACGTCTGCAAGATACACCACAGACCTTATAAGTGTTAATGTTGATCCGTTGTTTCTATAAAATCTGATAACTCAATCAAAATATGTTCTTTTAAGTTCTAATGAACAACAGATCACCCTTGGGTAACATTCAACGCTATTTATCCTTGATAAAACCGGTGCTGTGGCCGAGTGGATAAAGACGGTGATATTTAAAGCAATGAGGCTTATCAATCGGGAGGTTCCAGGTTCGATTCCCGGCCGGGTCATAGTAAGGTGGGTTTTTCATCCAAGAGCAATCTACGGTTTTCCCATCTGATATGACTTTCTAAATTGAAAAGATTCCAAATTTGAGTTAAAATGTTGAATTGGAAGCCACCCGACGTGTAAGTTGTAACCCATAAGCCCTTGCGGGTTTCTCCCACATTTGTGGTCGCTTAAGTGTCGTAAAAATAACTGCTGATTATTATTATTATTAAAAACACATTGTACTGTAAACGTGTATATAAGGCCATGAAAGAGTTTCGCTTTCCTATATATCATTGCGTTACATCTGAGAAACTGACGTAATTTCTGTTTGTCTGTGTGTTTGTATGTCTAATTGTGTGTTTGTGTGTGAGCGCTATGGTGGGGGCGTGTGTGAGTATAGGGAAATACCGAATTAAAAATTCGACTTTGTACATGATTCTGTCAGGCAACTCGGTTAAAGTTCATTTGCTATTTCGTAACATCAATTTACTTGTCATGAAAGATCCACGGATTACCCCTAATCCCTTAGACAATTGGACATATTCACATACATACACATACTCTCTCTCTCTCTGATCCGATAAGTGATAACCGGATTTGTCAATGTTTCAGTTAAGCTCAAATCAGGAATTTTTCACTGAAAGATAACATTATATCTTGCCTCTGCCTGAAGGATTAACATCAGAAAGATTGAAACTTATAAGAATCCCCCCCCCCCCCACCCCAATTGCTAACAGTGTGAACATAGTTGTTACGTCACAGATTCACCCTGAGTCCATAAATCTACCTATGTGGATCCACGTACCTCACGTAGTTATTGCACGGATGCCTATTTGCCAAACGTATAATTGTTGAAATTAAAACTTGAGACACTTCAAAGAAGCTTTTGCTAATCCAAAATTCCTTACACTAATTAAAACTTGCATTTTCTTCGATCTACTCCTTATGCCGAAAGTTGTCTTAATCACGGATTAGCAGCTCATAACGTGCAGTTACGGGGGGGGGGGGGGGGTAACCTCTCCATCCTATTGGTAAATTATTGGGTTTCAGCACCGAATAACTCTCTTAGCTTATAGTTTTTTATACTCTAAACCGCCGTTGTTAAGCCACGGTACTACATATTTAGTGTCACAACAATAATAATGTTGACAAATGGTCTGAAATATTGTTATACCTGTAATGGCTAGGAAACGGTTGGGAAGGGGTTTTGGGGGAGGTTGGAAGCAGAATCCAGCGATGGAGGTCCTTGAAATGATTTGGACCATCTGAACAAAGTGATTATGTGACCTCACAACGATGTTCGCACAGATAACAAGTTTTGGTGACTTTTGGTAAGTTTCATATGTCATTTTCTGTCAACCCGTGATATATGTATAGATATATGTACTACTTTAGTTAAGTTTTGGTTTGTATTTATCACGTTATCTATCATTAATATGAAAACCCTTTGGGCTATTCTACTTTTGATTTATTAAATTATCTGGTTGGTATTTGTTCTTCTCTTCAAATAACGTCAAGTAATCAGAGTACTGCTCTTTATACAGGGACGGCACGAGGTCTATATCTACATCGCAGTTTAGTTACTCTTAAACAATTATTCAGCCCTCGATTCGTATATGCAAAGTAGGCTAGGCTAGATACCGCTGATATGAATGTGTGGTAGGTCTATAGGCTATATATTCATGCTTTGAATAGAAACAAGTCTTTTTCGGTAAATAACATCTGTTGTGACGACGATCGGAAGGGTCACTGCACTATTATGTAACTCTTTGCAAGATGAAGAAAATACGCCTAGATCGTTACACTTGGTCCCAGTGTTAACTTATTTGTCACCATAATGTACAAAAAATATTACTACTATAGGGCAAGAAAAGCTAAGCATGCTGTGGCCATACCGGTATTGCTTAAAGCATGCCTTCCATGTTTGAATGTTATGGGAACGCCCAGTTAACAAGATGGCCTTTGTGGTAAACTAAGTAGCCCAGTCACTTAGTTTAATTAGCCTCAGATGCTTAAGTGGTATCGATTCTCTCCAACTCTATTTTTCCATCGGCTGATACTTTAGTCGTTAGTAATGATCTATAATGTATCATCAAAACTTAAAGTTTGTGTGTATGCAATAATCCTATACTAGTTTACATAAATTCTAAATTTCATGCTCATGAATATTCAGAGAATTTATTACGGTATAGATTACTGTTTTCTTTGAATATGCTAGCAATGGCTGTGTAAAATACAACAACAACAGCATTGGTATTTAAGTTACATATTGTTTGATCGAAAGTCAACTCTAATTATACAAATATGTAATGTAAGTTAGGATTGAAAACATAATTACACATTATATTTCAAACGTTGAGGCTTTGATAATTCTGTGAAAAACATCACATATCTAAACAAGTCAGGTTTGTCCTATTATTCTGCAACCTGCGCTGTAAAACATTATTGTAATATAAAACTAACAGTGCTGAATTACGGTAGTATGTGTAAAGATCCTTTTTATTACAGCATATTGCAGTATTTCGAATCACGAATTCAAAATGTCCAAATTACACTCATATAATGATACATTTGTTTATAGTGCGGCCTTGATCGAAAACTGGTGTCTTAGCAACGCACCGGCTATGTACCTGCATACATATTCACCAGCATGCGTACATGCAACTCTATACAGATATAGTATTCCCTCTGAAGGACAATAGTATTTAATGAGTTGTTTAAAGGAGAGACGATGAAACATAACTTACATAGCCTACATATATATCGCAGAATCCATTTTTTGTTATATAGATGCTCTCTACTCGTATTAGTCTCTGTTCTGTTTTGTTTCCATGGTTTCAGGACATATATTTGTCACATAATTGCTTTCGATAAAACACATGACAGTGTAAGCCTTTAGAGTCCCAGTACATATATATCCCACCGCTGACACCAATACTTTAGCTTTGAAATACAGGACACGTGGTAAATTTTGCGAGAAGTTATAGAATTGAATGTTTTCAACCGTCACATCAACTATCGATGCATGGCTCAAAATAAATGAATATTGAACAATAGATATACGAAAGGCTCGAGGACCAAAATAGAGCTGGATCAATAGGTATACAAAGCAAGGGACACGCTAACTTAACTAACAATTGAAGAAATGTGAAAGAAACATATGGTAAATACTATGTAAAATAGCTCATAAATATTCATAAATTAATAGCTCTCGTTCAAATGTAACTTTTGCAACAGTGTTTGTACTGCCTATATATATATGAAAGAAAAGGAATGAAAACATTGTCAGCATGTAATTCCAGTACAAGTTACCAGCCATAATGGCATTTTGTGTCAAAAACCCAAATATAGGCCTATCATCGAGACTTTAATAACCGATATAATTATTTCCATCTGCAATGCATGTAATCAAATTTTGCTAATTACAACCCATACTCTGCGTGGCGTCAAATGTTATGTTATGTTATGGTTATGGCTACGTTGTTTTCTGTAACGATCGTGTTTGAACTTCATTATCTTTCACATTTTGAAATCTGATATTCTCGTCAGAATATATTTGATCTATGACAACCCATTACACGTTTGATCCCCACACGCTATCAATCTTCCTGTTATAATGTACTAGATAACCATTCAATTAGAGCGAACCTAATTGAGTGCGGTTTAAATGATAGCATTGCGAAGTGGGACATATCTATCTTTGTAATTGCTTTTTGTCCTAATCCGCGATCCAACACGAAATCTAGGATCCCTTTTCTCGGCGGGTAACGCGATTAAGTACTCTTTGCTGCTTGTAAATCCGAGAGCCACCTGCTTGCTGTGAGCTATGTGAGTCAATTAGCAACACAGCCTGTGGTGAGGACGTCTTGCTCGCTAACGTATGGTGTAAGTGGACGAAGAAAACACATAGCGTTTAACTGCATACATGTGAAGTATGATAGTGATGTGCTATACATAAATATGCAACATACATTTATCTAGAACAGTTTATCCACATAGACTTGACGTTCTACAAATTAGTGATACAAGTCGATGATATGTAATGTTTCAACAAATGCTCTTATAGAGTCCCCCCCCCCCCCAATCTCTCTCTCTCTGTACATATGTATATATAT
>JAIPMN010034013.1:0-11934 GCA_020650975.1 Apostichopus californicus
TTAACTCCACATAATACTCTCGTAGCAACAGCTTACCAATAATGTTGACAAGGAATGTGCAAGTGTCTACTTCATTGCAGGTGTCTGTACAAGTACAGGTTACTGGTGTAGACGTTACTCCTTGGAAGAAACTGCCTGGTGGGGGTACACAGACCACTTGAAGAAGAACACCGATGTCCTCATTATCAAAACAGGCAGGGACCGGATAGCTTACTTGGTTTCCAACATTTCCTGGTAGAGAGATCTCTGTCACATCACCCAAACAGGAGATTACTGGAAGAGTGTTAGCTGAGAAAACAAAACAGGTATAAGACTAGATTTTGGCGTTTTTTCTGTTAATATTTGTATATTACAGTGTCAAGTTTGTGGTCCATATTATCCTACATTATGGCCAACTCCACCTAAGAGTGGTATTATTTAGGAAAGGTGTCATATACTTATGTCACAAGCTTTGGTTTCTAAAGGTATTATCATGGCATGAGAACACAAAAATACTCTGAAATTCCTCATTGACCCCTCCCATGTAACCTATGTTTTCCTATAAACGGTGGCCTTGCCAATTAATTTCAAAGCAACCTCTATCAGAATAGGGCCATTCAGAATAGGGTCATTCAGAATAGGGTCATTCAGAATAGGGTCATTAGTGGCAATAAGTGACTTTTATCCTCATGATTTCAGGTTTCCATCCATGCTTTGTTATGTTGTTTACACATCGTTGTTAACATGCTAGAAAGAAACTACTTGACCTCAACAAAATCCAAAATAGATGGACAGGAGATCCAATTACATCCATCAAATTTGGGGTTAGATTCTCTTCTTCAAGTGATTATTTAAACAAGTTTGTTTGCAATGGCTGCACTGCAGTAATGATACATGAAGTGCTTTCACTGTCCGCCATATCTAAGAAATTGGTGAGATACTGAAGACACTAATTGTATATAAAGTGTGAATGTAAAGTGGCAGGCAGGCCTGGAGCGAGAATGGGTGCTTCAAATACACATTCACCTGTCTAGCAATCCAAGGAGCAGGAATGGGTGCCACAGTTACACAATCACCTGTCTAGCAATCTTAGGGGCACGAATGGGTGCAAAACTTACGCAATCACCTGTATAGCAGTCCTAGGAGCAGGAATTGGTGCCACAATAACACATTCACCTGTCTAGCAGTACTAGGAGCAGGAATGGGCGCGACAATTACACAGTCACCTGTCTAGCAGTCTTAGGAGCAGGTATGGGTGCCACAATTACACATTCATCTGTCTAGCAGTAAGAGGAGCAGGAATGGGTGCGGCAATCGCACATTCACCTGTCTAGCAGTCCTAGCTAGGAGCAGGAATGGGCGCGACAATTACACATACTGCATACACCTGTCTGGCAGTCCTAGGAACAGGAATGGGCGCGACAATTACATTCACCTGTCTAGCGGTCCAAGGAGCAGGAATGGGTGAGAAAATTACACATTCATCTGTCTAGCAGTAAGAGGAGCAGGAATGGGTGCGGCAATCGCACATTCACCTGTCTAGCAGTCCTAGCTAGGAGCAGGAATGGGCGCGACAATTACACATACTGCAAACACCTGTCTGGCAGTCCTAGGAGCAGGAATGGGTGCGACAATTACATTCACCTGTCTAGCGGTCCAAGGAGCAAGAATGGGTGAGAAAATTACACAGTCACCTGTCTAGCAGTACTGGGAGCACAAATAGGTTCCACAATTAAATAATCTACCTCATGAGACATTCGAGGAGCAGAAATGGGTGCAACAATTACACAGTCACCTATCTAGCAGTCCTAGGAGTTGTAATAGGCGCAACAATTATACATTCACCTATCTAGAAGTCCTAGCTAGGAGCAGGAATGGGCGCGACAATTACACATACTGCATACACCTGTCTAGCAGTCCTAGGATCAGGAATTGGTCAACAATTACAGTCACCTGTCTAGCAGTATGAGGAGCAGGAATGGGGGCGACAATTACACATTTGCCTGTCAAGCAATACAAGCACAAATGGGCGCCAATTACACATTCACCTGTCTAGCAGCCCTAGCTAGGAGCACGAATTGGTGTGACAATTACACATTCACCTGTCTAGCAGTCCTAGGAGCAGGAATAGGCGTGACAATTACAAATTCACCTGTCTAGCAGTCCTAGCTAAGAGCAGGAATGGGTGAGACAATTACACAATTACTTAAACGGAAGTAAATGTCCATTTACAGGTGTGAGTTCACTCATGATGTCCATGTAGTTTCACACACAGTAAGATAATTATTATAGTAACCACCCAGTCTGACGTGCTATTATACAGACTGCCAAACCATCACCTTATTATTGAGTATAAACAGGGATCTACAAAGGGAAAAATCATCATGTGATACTCCAGTTTGACCATTTTATCCAAGTCCTTTCTTAGGAATGGGTAATGGGGAATTTAACAAAATGCCAGCTACCAGGTTCTGAATGGAATAAAGTAAACCTTTACGATGTTATCCAATAGATAAGGTGATATACGTTTTAGCTAGCTTGTTACACCAGCCTGTAACCTCCACAGGTGCAATTTCATCAATCTAGGATTTCATTTGACAGAAAATCACTTGTAAACATCACAGATGTATGTCTACTTTTTTTCATAAAATATATAAATGATATTTGAATATTCCCTATTCAAGAAATGTTCTCTTCTTCAAAAATATGCTGAGACAGACACAAATGTATATTGGAATGACTTCTTACCAAATACTGTAATGGAGAAAGTACAGGAATCTGTTGCACCATCATTATCTGTACATAAACAGTTTACTGTAGTTGGACCCAATGTAAGGAAAATGCCAGCTGGTGGGGTACAGGACACCGCCGGATTAGCACCATCAGAGTCAGAGCACGAAGGATTATCGTATGTAACGAGGACACCCGGTGCTCCAGTGTCAGCCTTAATACTGAGATCAGCTGGGCATGCAATAATTGGAGGAATATTTGGAGCTGCAAGGGAATGAAGAGTATTATATATCAGCTGTGGGCAGACCTGACAATTAAGAGAGGTAGGCAAGGGCACAGGGTCAAATATGTCCTGGTGGTACAATGGGATAAGTAAGAATAATATATTTTTATTTTCATCATATACTGATGGAAAATTGAAAACTTTATGACGGAGGCCGGGTGACATATATTTCTGAGGGACCAACTGGCTCTCGACAAAATAACAAGCAAAGAAAGGACAATGGTTCGGAGAAAGTAAACAGTTAGCAAGTTGAAGGGACGCTTTTAAAATATAAGACCCTTGTTCAAACTATGATAATTTAAATGAAAGTAAACTTATAGTTAGGGGATAGGGTGGAGGTGAGTATAAAAAGATAAAACTTGTAAATATGTAGAAAATACGCACGGACAAATGCCAGCACATTGACATTAAAAACGCAGAAATCCGAGGCTCCTGCCGAGTCTGTACAATCACAGGTGACTACAGTAATTCCAAGTCCTTGGAAGAAACTACCAGCAGGCTGACGATCACAGCTAGCTATAATACTTCCAGCAGGATCCTCATTGTCACTACAAACAGCATTGTTGAACTCTACAAACCCTCCAAAGTCTCCCTGAACTGAGAACTCGGTAACATCAGCTGGACAATTGGCTACAGGTGGGATGTTTGGAGCTGCAAAATTGACATGAAAAGCAAAACTTGAAACGGATGAGATTATAGGATTACATCTCCTTCTTTGATTCACTGTTAGTTTCGTGCAGTATATTAATCAATGACTGATAAAACCAAAGATCTTATATGTACCCTAGCAATAGAAGAAAAATCTGTCTTATATTTATGGCAATTTTTCCCCGAGGCTTGGGTAAATTTAAGAGTTTTTTTCTGTTCTGTTTGTTTGTTTTTTCTTGTAGTGTTTTGGTCTAAGTAGAGGATTATGGTGCAGGTAAGAATCATGAAAGCAAACATTACTAGATATAGAAGATAATACTCACGGACAAATGCCAGCACATTGATATTAAAATCACAGGAATTAGAGGCTCCTGCCGAGTCTGTACAAGTACAGGTGACTACAGTAATTCCAAGTCCTTGAAAGAAACCACCAGACTGACGATCACAGCTAGCTATAATACTTCCAGCAGGATCCTCACTGTCACTACAAACAGCATTGTTGAACTCTACAAAACCTCCAACGTTTCCCTGAACTGAGAACACGGTAACATCAGCTGGACAAGTGGCTACAGGTGGGATGTTTGGAGCTGCAAAATTGATATTAATAGCAAAACTTGAAACATGTGAGATTATAAGATTATACCTCCTTCTTTGAATCACTGTTAGTTTCTTGCAGTATATTTATCAATGTCTAATAAAACCAAAGAACTTATATGTACCCTAGCAATAGTTCTGTGCTCAAGAAAAAAATCGATCTTATATAGATGGCAATTTTTCCCCAAGACTTTGGTAGATTTCAGATTCTTTTTAATGTTTTGTTCTCTTTTCTTTTTCTTTTACTGTTTAGGTCTAAGTAGAGGATTATGTTGCAGGTAAGAATCATGAAAGCAATCATTACTAGATATAGAAGAGAATACTCACGGACAAATGCCAGCACATTGACATTAAAAACACATGTATTGGAGTCTCCTGCCGAGTCTGTACAAGTACAGGTGACTACAGTAATTCCAAGTCCTTGAAAGAAACCACCAGCAGGCTGACGATCACAGCTAGCTATAATACTTCCAGCAGGATCTTCATTGTCACTACAAACAGCATTGTTGAACTCTACAAACCCTCCAAAGTCTCCCTGAACTGAGAACTCGGTAACATCAGCTGGACAATTGGCTACAGGTGGGATGTTTGGAGCTGCAAAATTGACATGAAAAGCAAAACTTGAAACGAATGAGATTATAGGATTACATCTCCTTCTTTGATTCACTGTTAGTTTCGTGCAGTATATTAATCAATGACTAATAAAACCAAAGATCTTATATGTACCCTAGCAATAGAAGAAAAATCTGTCTTATATTTATGGCAATTTTTCCCCGAGGCTTGGGTAAATTTAAGAGTTTTTTCTGTTCTGTTTGTTTGTTTTTTCTTGTAGTGTTTTGGTCTAAGTAGAGGATTATGGTGCAGGTAAGAATCATGAAAGCAAACATTACTAGATATAGAAGATAATACTCACGGACAAATGCCAGCACATTGACATTAAAAACACATGAATTGGAGTCTCCTGCCGAGTCTGTACAAGTACAGGTGACTACAGTAATTCCGAGTCCTTGAAAGAAACCACCAGACTGACGATCACAGCTAGCTATAATACTTCCAGCAGGATCCTCACTGTCACTACAAACAGCATTGTTGAAATTGGCAACACCTCCAACGTTTCCCTGAACTGAGAACACGGTAACATCAGCTGGACAAGTGGCTACAGGTGAGATATTTGGAGCTGCAAAATTGATATTAATAGCAAAACTTGAAACATGTGAGATTATAAGATTACACCTCCTTCTTTGAATCACTGTTAGTTTCTTGCAGTATATTTATCAATGTCTAATAAAACCAAAGAACTTATATGTACCCTAGCAATAGTTCTGTGCTCAAGAAAAAAAAAATCGGTCTTATATAGATGGCAATTTTTCCCCAAGACTTTGGTAGATTTAAGATCCTTTGTTATGTTTTGTTCTCTTTTCTTTTTCTTTTACTGTTTGGGTCTACGTAGAGGATTATGGTGCAGGTAAGAATCATGAAAGCAATCATTACTAGATATAGAAGATAATACTCACGGACAAATGCCAGCACATTGACATTAAAAACACATGAATTGGAGGCTCCTGTCGAGTCTGTACAAGTACAGGTGACTACAGTAATTCCAAGTCCTTGAAAGAAACCACCAGACTGACGATCACAGCTAGCTATAATACTTCCAGCAGGATCCTCATTGTCACTACAAACAGCATTGTTGAAATTGGCGAAACTTCCAAAGTTTCCCTGAACAGAGAACACGTTCACATCAGCTGGACAAGTAGGTACTGTTGGGATGTTTGTAGCTGCAAAATTGATATGAATAGCAAAACTCATTTTATGATTCATTGTAAGTTCTTGCAGTATGTTAATTAATGACAAATCAAACCAAAGAACTTATATGTACCCTAGCAATATTTTGAGCTCAAGAAAAAAAAATTGCCTTATATTTATGGCAATTTTTCCACAAGATTTTGAAAGATTTAAGATCCTTTTGTTTCTGTTCTGTTCTGTTCTCTTTTCTTTTTCTTGTGGTGTTTTGCTCTTAGTAGAGGAGAGAAGGCTGCAGGACACTGGACAGTAGGAAGTTGGTTCACTTCAGAGAAGAACGAAAAACAAGGCCAACCAGAAAACGAAACGTTAAGTGGTTTCGATGCCCAAACATATTTCATAGTGTGGTAAGCTAGGCATGTTAGCATGAAAGTGTACACACAAATGAAGAAGGATAATATAGTGACTAATCATGTTAACAAAATCTATTTAGTGACATCATATTAAAACACTGTTTATCCAAGTACATATGTATAAAGCTAAATGTAGTCATACTATTTCAGAGATATCTTTTTAAGAATGTTATGTTCACTTATTGATCTTCAAGACATGTACATAAGAACAAAAACATGGTTGTGTGTATCAATGTTGTGTGATACCTAATATGTCAAGGATGAAAATCAGGGAACATATTTTGTTCTTGTCTTAAAGTGTTTCAAAGCAATTTTTTGCAATTTTTGACATAAAATATTTAACAAAAATTTTAATAGGATTTTGTCTAACCTGAACAAGTGACTGAATCAGTTGCCTGACATGAATCTGTGCATGTACAATTTATAACACTGGGACTGTTGGTTACAGTAGAGCCAGCAGCAGGATCACATGTCACGGTTACTGCATCTCCATTAGGATCTGTACAGGAAGGTGTTGTGAACTGAATGGAGATTCCGGTAAAACCAGAAACGAAAGTTACCTTTGAACAGGGCCCAATTTGTGGAGGAGAATTTACAGCTGTAAAAAAGTAAAATGTTACAAATGATCAGAAAAGAATATCTGATGAAAATAATTATAATATAGTATATTTTCATGTCAGAATTAATGATATGTAAACCCAGTTACAAATCTGATGAAACAAATGTAACTCTGACAAGAATTTACCTTCCAAGCTTGTTCAAGGAAAGGTACACTGATGTCAATCTGAGTCAACAATGTCTTTTAACTTACTTTGAACACTGATAGTAAATGTACTAGATAGCGAAGAGTGTACTCATGCACAAATGCCAGTACATTGACATTAATTACAGACAAGAACACTGTATTATCCAAGTACATATGTATAAAGCTAAATGTAGTCATACTATTTCAGAGATATCTTTTTAAGAATGTTATGTTCACTTATTAATCTTCAAGACATGTACTTAAGAACAAATGCATGGTTGGCTGTATCAATGTAGTGTGATACCTAATATGTCAAGGATGAGAATCAGGGAACATTTTGTTCTTGTCTTATAGTCTTACAAAGCCATTTCTTGCAATTTTTGACATAAAATATTTAACAACAATTTTAATAGGATGTTGTCTAACCTGGACAAGTGACTGAATCAGTTGCCTGACATGAATCTGTGCATGTACAATTTATAACACTGGGACTGTTGGTTACAGTAGAGCCAGCAGCAGGATCACATGTCACGGTTACTGCATCTCCATCAGGATCTGTACAGGAAGGTGTTGTGAACTGAATAGAGATTCCGGTAAAACCAGAAACGAAAGTTACCTTTGAACAGAGCCCAATTTGTGGAGGAGAATTTACAGCTGTAAAAAAGTAAAATGTTACAAATGATCAGAAAAGAATATCTGATGAAAATAATTATAATATAGTATATTTCCATGTCAGCACAATGATATGTAAACCCAGTTACAAATCTGATGAAACAAATGTAACTCTGACAAGAATTTACCTTCCAAGCTTGTTCAAGGAAAGGTACACTGATGTCAATCTGAGTCAACAATGTCTTTTAACTTACTTTGAACACTGATAGTAAATGTACTAGATAGCGAAGAGTATACTCATGCACAAATGCCAGTACATTGACATTAATTACAGACAAGAACACTGTATTGTCCAAGTACACATGTATAAAGCTAAATGTAGTCATATTATTTCAGAGATATCTTTTTAAGAATGTTATGTTCACTTATTAATCTTCAAGACATGTACATCAGAAAAAATGCTTTGTTGATTGTATCAATGTAGTGTGATACCTAATATGTCAAGGATAAAAATCAGGAACATTTTGTTCTTGTCTTAAAGTGTCTCAAAGACATTTCTTGCAATTTTTGACATAAAATATTTAATAACAACTTTAATAGGATTTCGTCTAACCTGGACAAGTGACTGAATCAGTTGCCTGAGATGAATCTGTGCATGTACAAGTTATAACACCAGGAAAGTTGGCTACAGTAGAGCCAGCACCAGGATTACATGTCACGATTACTGCATCTCTATTAGGATCTGTACAGGAAGGTGTTGTGAACTGAAGGAAGAATTGGTTATTAAATGCAACGCTATTGAAATCCGTTGGACAGGTCCCAATTTGTGGAGGAGAGTTCACAGCTGTAAAGAAATAAAAGGTTTGACTTTACTGTTGGAGAAAATCATATTTAACTGTTGTGAAAGCTTGAGAACCCTTGAATTATTTTAGTTACAGTGGCAATGAGGACATGATTAACTTAAACACAGCTGTTTGTGCATGCTGCATAATTATCAAAACCTAGCTATGTTACACCAAAGGCCGAAGAATACCTCTACTTTCTTTTGGCATCAATCTTACAACAGACTATTTCGCCAATAAAAACTCTGATAGATTCCTTAGTGTGGACCTACAATACATTCCTAGCAGACTCCAATAAATCTATACTTCTTTAATAGCTACTTAGCACAAAGATTCATGCCAAACCTTGTTAATTTATTGAATTGTGAAATGCAACCTTGGTGAAGACTAAGAGATAGATCTATAATACAAAATAGTTAAGAAACATGTTAACAAATATTTGATTCCCCATATAAGTAATATGGTATTGCTTCAAAATGACATGAGACGCTTTCACTTTCTTTGCTATAAAAATATAAATGCTCACACACCTATTCAATGAAGATGAAGCACTGTGGTAAATCAAGTCAATAAAAAGATACCAATTATGCGAATTATCTGTGTCAATTATGGATATGGAACTTACTTAGCACAGTGACAACAAATGTACAGGAACCAGTCAGTCCTCCACTGTCAGTGCAAGTACATACAACTGGGTTTGAACCAGCATTAAAAAGAGATCCAGATGATGGTGTGCAGGTAGCAAGGAAGTTAGCTTGTTCATTGTCTACACACTGTGGAGTATTGAACTGTGCAGTAGTTGATGTACTCAGTGGTTGTGCTGTAACAGAAAAGTCTGCAGGACACTGGACAGTAGGAGGTTGGTTCACTTCAGAGAAGAACGAAAAACAAGGGAAACTAGAAAACGAAACGTTAAGTGGTTTTGATGCCCAAACATATTTCATAGTGTTTTAAGCTAGACATGTTAGCATGAAAGTGTACACACAAATGAAGATGGATAATGTAGTGACTAATCATGTTAACAAAGTCTATTTAGTGACATCATATTAAAATACTGTATTATCCAAGTTCATATGTATAAAGCTATTTCAGAGATATCTTTTTAAGAAGTTTATGTTCACTTATTAATATTCAAGACATGTACATCAGAAAAAAATGCATGGTTGATTGTATCAATGTAGTGTAACAAACCTAATATGTCAAGAATGAGAATCAGGGAACATTTTGTTCTTGTCTTGTGTTTCAAAGCCATTTCTTGATGAGACACCATCCTGTTATACAAACTTATAAAACTTTGAAATAAGTCTGTTTTATTATTTGTTAACAAGCACAATAGTATTGAGAACTTATGTATACTTAAGCAAAGCTTTCTTAATTGTTGTTTTGTCTTCACAAAAATTATCAATATTGCCGGTTTCCATTTATTTCACTAACTGGTGATTGATTATATTTCAGAACATTTTGTAGATCTAATTTCAAACTCCATTTGCCATGTATATTCTTTCTAATTGGTTACCACAATGTAAAGAAAAGTTAATAAAGAAGTGTTACTAGCCCACATAAAGGCATACACAAAATAACAATGTCTGATCTTGGTCTGTCAATTACTGATTAAAGCTAAACTTTACCAAACATAGAAAATTATGAGCATCTCTGTTACTTCCCACATTTCCTTTCTTTGTAAACAATTTGTGGGCATTGTGCAACTTAATTCGGAAGTGCAGTAAAACAACAAGTCCAACTTTCACTAAAGCTGTAATGATAGCTAAATTGGTAGACAGATCATATATAATTTCTTGAAAGAATTGCCTCTGTCTCTGGTTGTATTTGCTCAAAACTGAAACCAGCATCTCCTGTTGTGTCTACTTCAACATAGACTACAACAGACTTTATCATGTAACTATGATAAACCAGCACAAGATCCTCTCCTATAACTGTACTAACGAAAATCACAATTACATATCTTCAATACCATATGCCTTGTCTCATAAAAACAATTCAAGTTTTACAAGTTGATTCTATTTAAAATATTAACATAAAATATAATGTTAATATTAAATATTAACTTTAACAGGATTTTGTCTAACCTGGACAAGCTACGGAATCAGTTGCCTGAGATGAATCTGTGCATGTACAAGTTATAACACCAGGAAAGTTGGCTACAATAGAGCCAGCAGCAGGATCACATGTCACGGTTACTGCATCTCCATTAGGATCTGTACAGGAAGGTGTTGTGAACTGAAGGAAGAATTGGTTATTAAATGCAACGCTATTGAAATCCGTTGGACAGGTCCCAATTTGTGGAGGAGAGTTCACAGCTGTAAAGAAATAAAAGGTTTAGCTTTACTGTTGGAGAAAATCATATTTAACTGTTGTGAAAGCTTGAGAACCCTTGAATTATTTTAGTTACAGTGGCAATGAGGACATAATTAGCTTAAACACAGCTGTTTGTGCATGCTGCATAATTATCAAAACCTAGCTATGTTACAACAAAGGCCGAAGAATACCTCTACTTTCTTTTGGCATCAATCTTACAACAGACTATTTAGCCAATAAAAACTCTGAAAGATTCCTTAGTGTGGACCTACAATACATTCCTAGCAGACTCCAATAAATCTATACTTCTTTAATAGCTACTTAGCACAAAGATTCATGCCAAATCTTGTTAATTTATTGAATTGTGAAATGCAACCTTGGTGAAGACTAAGAGATAGATCTATAATACAAAATAGTTAAGAAACATGTTAACAAATATTTGATTCCCCATATAAGTAATATGGTATTGCTTCAAAATGACATGAGACGCTTTCACTTTCTTTGCTATAAAAATATATGCTTACACATCTATTCAATGTAGATGAAGCCAAGTCAATCAAAAGAAACCAATCATGCAAATTATCTGTGGCAATTATGGATATGGAACTTACTTAGCACAGTGACAACAAATGTACAAGAACCAGTCAGTCCTCCACTGTCAGTGCAAGTACATACAACTGGGTTTGAACCAGCATTAAAAAGAGATCCAGATGATGGTGTGCAGGTAGCAAGGAAGTTAGCTTGTTGATTGTCTACACACTGTGGAGTATTGAACTGTGCAGTAGTTGATGTACTCAGTGGTTGTGCTGTAACAGAAAAGTCTGCAGGACACTGGACAGTAGGAGGTTGGTTCACTTCAGAGAAGAACGAAAAACAAGGGAAACTAGAAAACGAAACGTTAAGTGTTTTTGATGCCCAAAATATTTCATAGTGTTTTAAGCTAGACATGTTAGCATGAAAGTGTACACACAAATGAAGATGGATAATGTAGTGACTAATCATGTTAACAAAGTCTATTTAGTGACATCA
>JAIPMN010034036.1:0-10670 GCA_020650975.1 Apostichopus californicus
ATATATCTACACAGTGGACAAACTTCAGGCTCGTGCCCAGATTTGACTATACTATACTATATAGAACGGTTTTTGTGTCCCAAAGTTATTAAATTAAACGGTAAACACCCGATGACTGGTAGTGGTATGCACCATAAATGATAAAAAGTGTCAATGAATGTCCCGCAGATAACAGCAAGTACAAAAAGGGACGGTGGGCGATAGCGATAGATGATCTTCCAGTAAATAACAAATAAGTTCGAATGGTGTCCTTCCCAAGGAGAGTAAGTAGAAAGTCCAGGTATAATGTTATCAAAACAGCGACTAAATGACAGCTCTCCGCTCCATCAATTTCATTAGTGTGAATAGGCACAGTAAACAAGATGTTTATACAATTCACAAAATAATTCCTCCAACAAATAATTTCTCCAGAAAAGTTAAGATACAATTTATCAGACAAGGTTGACAGCTTAACAACAACTAGTCTGTATATAAATCTAGACAGTGGACAAACTTTAACCTCAACTTTCAAGAGTGCCCAGATTTTACTAACGCCCTGTTGACTGGCTCACAAGAAAACTGCATCTCTTTCTAAGACTCCTGGAAGTCAGCTCCTAAACCACAGCATATAAACATGTGACCAACTTAACTCCTCGCATTGGCCCAACTATACCCTAGGTACCAGTAGCAACACTTAGAACCAATCAGGGTTAACCATCCAATACTACATTTGCATACGAATACTGGGACACCCTGTTTCTAAGAAAAAGGCAGGAAGTTGGGAAGTTGTTTACTACAGACACAGCAAACAGGCAGAACAAAGAAAGTAATGTTTTCAAAGAGTAAAATGAACACAGCAGATGAAGGAGAGGAAGAAGCATAAATATGAGAGTTAGATTTTCAGGAATTTGTAACGGTTGTCCGAAGGACTACCAGTTTCAAAGATTTTAAAAGAATTGGTAGTCCTGCAAAAAACTTGGTAGTCCTTCCAAATTTTCAACTAAAATTGAAAATGAACACAAATAATACAAAACAAACATTTTGGTGCTCAATCTGATTGTCAGAAGGACTGGGTTTTGGCAAGCCATTGAGATCTCGTTAAAATTACACTGTTCGGCCTAAGATAGCGTAGGCTGGCTATTGCCCAAGTTCCGCTAGCCTGCAATCCTCGACAAAAATGATGGGACAGTATGAGCAGCAACGAGCGATATTGGTTTAAGCGCACCCCCTTCCCCCCGTTCAATGTTGTAGCCAAAATCGCTCAGAAACCGCAACATTGATACGGGGAGTGGGGTGTCCCATCTTTTTTTGTCGAGGATTGAATCCTCGACAAAAATGATGGGACAGTATGAGCAGCAACGAGCTATATTGGTTTAAGCGCACCCCCTTCCCCCCGTTCAATGTTGTAGCCAAAAGCGCTCAGAAACTGCAACATTGATACGGGGAGTGGGGTGTCCCATCTATTTTTGTCCAGGATTGTAGCCTACATTACTGTATATGTGTTCTGCTGCAAACAATAGACGAATTACGTTCATGTCATTCAAAATACACTTACACATAAATACACAAGTTTTTGGCGCCATTCACGTAACCGAGTTACAATATCCGTAAGTTTCCCACCCTGTGTCGTGTTATACTACGTACACTCACAGCCAATCACAGTTGCGAAATCTTAAGTGTATTGATCAACGTTACTGGACAGTGTTTAATGATAAGAGCACTTTGTGGAAGGGTTTATATCGTTCAACTGCATTGCGTGGTTTATACAAGTATTATATGGGTTTCACGGTTTTGCATGTGACATTGACTGACTTTTCTGTGATATTGCTCTCTATAAATTACTTTAGGCCTACAATAAATAATTATCATGAAATTTTTACGTTTAACACATGTTTACAGCATGCATGTGTTTCGTCATATATCCGAATTACCTGTAACGACGCTACACGTGCGTCGCATACAAACAGTATTGTTTATGGTAAACAATATAAAACCTACCAACTAGAATGATAAATAATTTATCGTCAAGTAGGTAGGATTTAGATTGTTTACTATAGTACAGCTCACGTGCGTACGTCCAGCAATGCATTTTCACTCAGCCTATATACTGTCAGTATTTGATCGACTGTTGTTACAACACCGTTCAAAATGCATTGCTCTGACATTTAGCCACGAGTCTCATTTGTTTTTCCGGGTACATTATTAGAAACTAACGTTAGACGACTTTATTAGTGTACAGATTTTTGCTAACGATGTTGTAAAGTTAATATATCGCGCATGTTTTTAAATAATTTTTGTATGGTTTGGGGGTTATTCAGAAACTATTTAATTGAATTGACTTTCGTTTGTGGTTCCTTGCTTTAGCAAAAGGAACCTATGTAGTCAGGTTGGCGTGTGTGTGTGTCTGTGTGTGCGTCTGTGACACTTGCTTGGGTACACTGTAACTAAACAAGGGAAAGTTGGACTTAACTCAAACTAGGTATATAGATCCGCCATAGTGAGAAGGTGTGCCCTATTGTTTTTGGTGCCTGTGAAGGTCACCAAAGGTCAGTTAGAGGCCAACAACCAAAATATTGAAAACAGCAATAACTCCCGTTGACAGGGTCCGACATGGTTGATATTTTGGGAGTAGTTGTGAATGGGGTAAGGGATCGTTTCCAAACATAACGGTCATGTGATCGAAGGTCAACAATTGTCAATCAGTGGTCGAAAACTAGTATTTTTGCAATAACTCGAGAACAAATGTCCGTCAAGGTTGGGGGTTACGCTATTGTAATCCAGTAGTCGACCCGCATCTAGGTGACCTTTGACTTCCGGTTGACCTCCGGTGACCTGTATTAGTTTCTTTTGTTATTTGAATTTTCGTGGCCATAATCGGATTTCAAAGGTACCTTCCGATCAAAATGGTCCATGGTTGACCCCTGTGCGACCCTTTGTGTGCGAAGTTATCATAGGTCAAGTTTTTTTTTAAATAAGTACAGTTAGGATGGTCGTACAGACTTGTCATGTTGCTTTTTGGAATCAGCTTGTCAAACTACATCTGACCGTGAGGTGAAATGTCAAATCTAGAAAAATATGCTCATTTTTATAGTACAGTCTTCATTGTTTGTCATATTGATACTATTGTGGTGCTTCATTGGGGGTGTTCAGGGGATTTGGGGTCAGTGGTCATCTAGTGGTCATTTTCATTAACATACTAACATGATTATTCTCCTGCAGTGTTTATAGTACAGTTTTGATTGTTTGTCATATTGGTAATATTCTAGTGCTTCATTGGGGTGTTCAGGAGTTTGGGGTCAGTGGTCATCTAGTGGTCTTTTTTAATCATATTATGAAAACAGTGAAAATGCTTCTTCTCCCAGAATTGTATTTGTGTCATAATGCACAGTATCATAACATGACCACATTTCTGGTACGAGCTCTGCACAACTGGTGCTCCAGTTTAAAGACCATTACTGTTCAAATGATAGTATGCTGTATGCCTGATTCCAAGTGTGATATGTATCATTATTTTCTTTGTACAGGTGCTCTCTTGCTAGTGACGCGTCACCATCACTGTTGACAGCTCCACCACCAAACCTCCCAACCTCATCTGCAAGTACAATTTTTTTCAACTCGTACTGACTCCAACTGGGACCTTCATTTTCAGCTACCACACTTTTCATCACCTATTGTTGATAAACTTCAAACTGGGTCTCCACCTCTGAAAGAAGCAGAACGGTCTGCGATGCTGGAAGCCATCTACAATGCAGTCAAAGTATATACTTAGTAAGTGCTTAATAAAGGAATAAATAGTTCAGTAAAAGAAATAAATTTGAGATGTGGTAGAGAAAATATTTATGCACCAATAACTGAAGTCCAAATATCCAGATACTATTCTTGAGGTATCCCATCTTTAACATCAAATTAATCACAAAAGCTAACATATACCAAACTTTCAACAGGGAGTAACAGACTATACAAAGTTACTTGAACTTGAAACTTTTTGAGGTAAATATGTTAGTAGCTATCGCTAACTGAACAACAACAAGTTGGATTGAAGTCATACTTGGTACATAGATGCGCCATAGTGAGTAGAAGAACCCTATTGATTTTCGTGCTCATCTCAAGAATATTAATGAGGTCACACAGGGTCAAATGTTAACATTTTCAGAATTGAATCATACTTTGTGTGGAGGTCAAAACCTTGGGGTTGAATTGGTAGTTTGTGCAGTGCAATTACCTTTTAATGTTTTAACATGGCAAGGAATCACTAAACATTTTTGTTTTCTGGTTTATTTCTTGATAGTTACCCAAAGACTATGCAGTATGAGCGGATTATTCAGAAGTTGTTTAAAGTCTACCCCAAGCTTGCCAACCAGCCAAATATGTCAACAGGAGATGTTCAGGTATGTTAGCAGCATATATATTTAGTAAGCATTTTTTCATGAGGGGGGTTTGAACGCCTGCTCTGACAGATCCAGGGTCTAATTTTTCTTCTTTTCTCTTTTTAGGCTGGGGGGGGGGGTGAGATGGAGTGGGGGAAGCAAAATTAGGGTTGAGAGTACCAAAAGCATGGTAAAGTAATTATATGTAATGCATATTTGGTAAATATGTAGGAGCAAGAAAGCAGATAACATTTTTTGGAGCGGGCAATTATTTGCAGACTGGTACTGAAGTGAAAATCTATACTGCTTCTTTAACTAACCACTTTGTCCATGTGACTTACACCTGTACATATACATGTACATGGATGCTATTATATGCTTGATTTCTCATCTAATATTACTTTTTTCTCAGCCTAGCTCACCATTCTCCATGGGCACGCTCCCTTTCATACCCCCTCGACAGAAGAATTAAATTATTCAATTAGGAAACAGTTGAGTAATGTAAATAAACACTAATTGTCACTTTATTTTATTTTGCAGTCCATCTGGAAAGTACCACTTCAATACAAGTTTTCAAATGCAAGGAAGAGGGAGGACAACTCAATCCCTGTGGTGCAGTCACGGAAAAGAGTGAGACCATCTCTTCATATTACCCAAGTGCCTGCTGCCAGAAAAACACCACCACAATGGGGCATGATTAACTATCTCCCCCAAAGACAAGAATCAGAAGATGACAAGTCCATTGAATCCCATATTCAGTGGTTGAAAAGGGAGAAAGCAAAGAAGAAACCTCATTACTCCAGGGTGACAGAGGCAATGTGAGCAACATTTTCAGATCGGAGACAACTGATCGTTAAAGAAGGTGTTTCTGTCAAACAGGTCCAGGAGCTGTACCCATGGCTTTTCGATGAAGATGAGGTACTAACTTTCAGTTTATACAGCTCTTTTCACGTTATTTAAGGATCATCAGTCAAAAGTCCATATCGGGTCAAATTCAGTAAGTCAGAAAAAAATGTGTGCTCTAGTACAATACAATAAGATACCAACACATGGACTAAAGTAGGATTTGATAATTTAGTTATGCTCGCTCACCAGAGTCATTGCAATCCTGCTGGTGTGTATATATATACACACTACCAGGATGGCATAGATTCCTTTTGCCAGTTGGGAAAGGATGAAACTGTCATATTGCTTTTGATGATAACTGAATGAAATACAATTTTGTAATGTACCGTACATACAGTGTATAGTATGTAGAATGTCATTACAATTAATTTCTTTTTGTTGTAATGTAGAACTATTTTCTTCTCTTCTTAACATAGAATGTAATTACCAAACTTTTTGAATTTCTTGTTCAATTTTCAGATAATTTTGGAATTCCAGAGAATTGGATCCTCCTCAATTAGGGACCTGATTCATGATGGCTTCACCAAATATGCTGATGCTATTGTAACAACGGTGAAGAACAAGAAAAGTCGACCAAACCTTGTAGACCATGTAGATATATTCTCAAAGGGGATACCCCTCCCCTTAGACCCCTCCCCAGGGTGGCATCCCTGCATGGGGGACTAAGGAAGGACCCACCCCGGGTGCCAACTATTCTAGGTAGCCACTGCTAGAGAGCTCTGTAACACTTCAGTCGGGTCAAATTTAAGGTTTGTATTAACTGTGAGAGTCAAGTGTGTCCATTGCCACACCACTCACATAACCATGTTCAAACTTCAAATTTAGTAAGCTACGCCTATCTGATCTTGTCTTCATCTGTATTTGAAATATATTGGGGAAAAAACACCTCTGAGGATATCATGATATTTAATATTACAGGGAATTACAAAACAGTTTCACCTATGTTTTTTTCATAGAGGCCACTAGATATGCTGCAGTGATTGCAGTACCAACCCTTGTTAACGAGAAGTTGGAAAATATGCTCTCGGTGGTTGATGAAACTGTAAGTAACTTATATATATGATGGATAATTACCCTAAATTTATCTCATATTTCTTATGTGTTGTCATTTACTTCCCCTTTAATAATTAAATTGAAGGGGAAAAAAACTGATATTTGTATCAGTTCATTAAACAATAAATGGAAATATTCCCTTGTAATAATTGGTTACTTATTCATTTCATTTTTTTTGTTGGCAGCATGAAGTTGAACTTCCAGTGATCATGGGAATGTTTGAAGGTCAAGAAGAAGTCAGCAGCTACACAGTTAAAGTTGATGGCTTCAAAGTAACAGAATCATCCAATTTCATGTCAGCTTTTGCTGTCTACTTGGCTACATTTTATATATTTAACTTGGTTTATCCAACAGCTCTGAAGAAAACCCTAAACTTCTACCAGAGGATGATTTTAAACATCCAGGATGGACTCCCAGTTGACAAGACAGTTATGAGAGATGTAGAAAAATTAAATATGAATATGTAAATATCATATGTTGGTAGCTTGAACTTTGACCCCAATGGTGTGTGTACAGAATACGTACTCATAATACTGCACACCAGTTATATTCGATAATGCACACCGGTCATACTACTAGTATGCTTTAGTGCATGCCTAAGCCCCACATAGGTGTAGTGTATAAGATCATTGTTTGTGTACTTGCGCACACCTTTGGGATCAAGCAAAGTTCAAATTATCAGCAAATGATGTTCGATATATCGCGCAAGTCTTTAACATGGACTTCAGTGTACTTGGAAATAATTACAATCATTAAATGAGGTTAGTGTGATTGAATGTGAGGACCTCATTTAAAATTTACCCCAAAAATTGACCTAACAGGTAATTTTCTACCATTCAAGACATAGCTTATGGTTTGTGATAAAGTATACTTCTAAAAATGTTGCAACTACTTTGTTTTCTGTTCCACCCTAGTGTTGCTTCAAAGATAATAACATATTCAACTTACATGTTCTGCATTAATATTGTACCATCACATCCATGGACAGAAACTCAGAATAATATCACTTCCAAGTTCATAAAATGACTTATATTATTCTTTTGTTTTAAATGTAGTAGTCAGATGTTGTTAGACATAGAGATTTGTTTTCTGGTCAATGGTTCCCTTTTAAGCTCACTTTTTTGTTTAGCTTGTCATGGTAATATTTGTATTTATCCTAATTCGAGATGATGATTATAACGATATTTTCTTGCCCTTTTAACAGCTAAGGTCATATAGAGCTACTCAAGGCCTTTTTATACCATTTGATTTGACATGGGGTATTATTTTTATAAATCAATTTATAAATAGTTATATGATAGATTATTTTGTGTATATTAAATATATGTTATGTATATTTATATTTAAATATTAATTAAGATAATTTATTTGGCTAAACTTCTATTTCATATTTGAGCTGTGTGCTCGCAAACTTTCCCTTTATCTGTCTTTGTCCACATCTCTTTCATGCTGCTATTTTGATGAAACTGATAGAGCCCATCATGATGCATGGTCAGTAGACAATGAGGGTCTTTAAGAAATTGTAGTTAAAGGTCATCAGGGGATCTAATTGCTTGAAAACTGTTGAACACTGCCAACTTAATGGCTTGGGAGCATTTCAAAGTAATCCCATAAGTATTCTCAAGATGTTTTATCGGAAAAGATTTTCACAATTTTGTAAAGATAACTTTTCCCAATTGTCCCATCAATATATATTTTAGTTTTAAATGTTCTTAAACCTTTAGTGTTTGTTACTGTTCTTTATGAGCTGACTTTTAAATGGATTGCTTATTTGTCACATTTTGCATTAATACTGAATGTAAATAAAAATGACCATGAAACTTACAATGTGTGTCACTATCTCATTTCTTAACTAGTTAGTATAGTATCTTAAAGTAGTCTTGTGACCTAAATAAGTAGTCATAGTTCCAATGACTAATATTTTTGGTCACTGGACTAAGCTTTGGTCGATAGAGGCATCGTAGTAGGACTAATTTTAATTAGTCCGAAAACCTGATTTAATTAGTCACAAAACTAATGTTATATTGTCAAATGACTAGAAAAAACTGGTCGATAGAGACATCGTTGTGACTAATTTTTTTTAGTCATATTGACTAACTATTGTTTACAGTGTACGACTGAGTGGAATGTGTTTCCCTCTCACAAAAGAGTATTTCTCTTTAGGGAAAACTCAGTATCACAACCATACATTCTTACAAGAAGTATCATAGAGGGTAGGTACAGTATATGCAACAATTGGACGTGCTGGTGATAAATGTTGACTGGTGGTTAAATATGTAAAATACTACGAAAAGGATGAGCCAAAATATATGACCATATTGGTAAGCATGCATTTGCATATCGTAACAATTAAACTGCACTAATTGAGATTTCAATTGCATGAAGTGAATTCATGGCTGTAACTGACGTGAGGAACATAATAGATTCTGCAATACAAGAAAATTATGAAGAGTGTAACAATGAAAGTGTAACAGTTTAATATATCTGCAGAATTAAAAGCCATGTACTGCCGAAGGATACAGCTAAAACAAAAGGTTATTCCTCCTGTTCGTTAGCAAACTGAACGTCGAAGTGGCGTTGCTGCCTTGCCTTCCGACCCCCTTCTCTATCAGAGGCTCCTTTAAAAAATCTAACAACTTCCCTCTGAATTTCCACTGCCGTGGAGTTGGAAGTTTCTTGGTTCTTCCTTATGGCTTCTACAGTTGAAAAAAGAAGAAAATCCAAAAGAAAAACTTTTAGTTCCTTACATTGAAAGAATAAGCAGCTAAGTTCTTCATAATAATACATCGTTTGTGTATATTTTAGAGGAAACGGAAAGTTCGTCCTTTTAATATCAACTCCAAACATATAAACCAGCAAATTCCAGGTAGTTTTCCTGAGTGTGTGAGCCACGAGTTTCGCCCCCATGTTGCAGCTCCCACGTACCGGAGCACGTTCGTCAGTTCATTTGCGGGCTTGAGGGTATTCTGTATTGGCCCGAAATTATAGAAGTTTTCAAACAAAATCCTTTGCTGGAATTCTTTACTTTCAATTTGTTCTCACACATTTTAAATTAGCATGTTAGATGACTGAATGCCTCGATGAGTTATACATTTCTTTCAGGGTGGTTAGAAAAACATTCGAAATATTTTGTTCAATATAATAATACTAATATATATGTTGTTCATATATACAAATTCTGGAATATTTGGGGCCAAAATACCAGCATACCTTTGTTTCGAATAGGCCAAATGTCGTTATAAATAATCAGCAATATGATATCCTGGAGAACAATCAATACTAATTACAATAATAACAATAAATTGTAATTTTATCGTGCCGTATTCATGTTTTGTTTTCACGGTTAGTAAGGCAAGTTAAAAACTATGTATGACAATTGAAAAGCGATGTCGGGGACGTTCTCGTTACAATACAGCAAATAGATACGGGAAAATAGCTTTGCAACAAAGTAAGGCGTATATAATGTAAAGTAATCAGATATTCAATAAATTGTACGAACTTTGTAGAACTTTTCGAAGGAACAGGTCCTTGAAAGCTAGCTTCTCCCCTTGTCCTGTCCAATTGATGCGTATTGCGACATCATTCAGGATAAATTCTTGCAGCATCCTCCTTACTGCCACAGACAAGATCTGCCCACCTACTGACGACAGGGTCAAAATCTGGAAGAAAACAGTTGTGAATCTTTGAGTTTTCATGGAAGCCAGAATTTTCTGAGGACTGCGTTATGCTCCAACTAGCTTCAACTTGGCGTTTTTTCCAGCTTGCTTATTTTACACCAGCAACGGTAATGTGAGTATTGTCACTACAAAAACATATGAAACGTGCACGAGACAGCGAGTGATACAATCTACCACAAATCAATAGCTTATTCCACATCCTGTATTCGTCTAAAGTAATATTGCTCCAAATTATATCGTGAACTGTCCAACGTTGAATACCTGCTGTAAAAAAATAATGTTTATACATACAACGACAACAACTACTTCTATGACTTCGCAAAAACAATTCAAGAAGTCATGCCGTTACTATCGAGTAACGATTACTTCTACTGTGCAAGCACTACAATTTACAAGGCCTACCTGATAAGGTATGTATTACTGTAGTATAGGTTTTTCAATAGTATAGTGGAAGGTTCGGTTAATGACTAGGCTAATGTAGCTCAATTGACAAGGTGTACTAAATACTTCATAATTGACGCACCCTCGTTATTGACGCACCTTTTAAGTTATTTTAGTAAGTGGTAAGTTCTTATTTCATACAGTACAACCTATTTATCTGTGTATAGACTAGTGTATGTATTTTTTCTTCTTACAATACATAGGACAAAGTATGGGCAATTACCAAACGTTTCTCAACATTTTGATC
>JAIPMN010034042.1:0-15578 GCA_020650975.1 Apostichopus californicus
AAAATTACACCTGGGAAACATTTTTTTTAGAAGTAAATTAACATCACCATTGTACACTTTTGTCGCACCAAATTGCATCTGAGGGCATGCAGCAATAGAAAATTTTCCACCCCCTCCCCTTAGACCCCTGCCCCATATCACTCTAACGCCACTTTGGCCCCTCCCAAACAAAGGCCCTGGAACCGCCAGTGTATTAGGTCATACGTCGTGTAATTGCATACGTTGCGTTCTTATTTTTTGGTTATTCTTTGTAAGATTTACTTTAAATGAGCATTTCATTGGTTGTTTAATGTACCCTCACATGCTGTAATGTAAATCAGTCGAAGGAAACTTGAATATAGGAGGGTAACAAAGTAATAAATACAGTTTTAAAGAAGGAATGATTCTTGTTATATGTTCAGTTTATCTTCTTGAATTTAATAAGCATTTCTCGTTGGTAGGAGTCTGACTAGATAACACATTATTGTGTAGCTCTCAATTTAACTATAGGTAGAAGGTAGCGAATGCATATATAAATAAACATTCTTTATGTTTTATGATTCCCATTGTTTAGCTCCAAACTTTTCAATTACGTTATTAAACGCCTTGCATAAACGGACACTGCTGGATCGTTAGCATCATGCGTTTCACAGTTGCATGTTATCGAATGTGTTTTAATGTTTTTCAGAAAAACAAATAGCACGGTCATTAAGCGAGCTAAGTAGATAACCTAACAAAGAAAGCTTAAAAAGCATCCATTCAAAGTAATTTAATTATTGAAGGTATTATTTAAAGGGTGTGAAGACTCGCGCAAAAAAAAAAAACGTATAATGCCGGCAATTTGACCTAGTTTCGAATGAGGTGTAACAGAAGTGTTAAACACCACCATCGATCCCAGAAAATATACACGCATCTTGCTATCGTCGGTAATTAGACACTAGTGTACAATCAGTACATACAGTTGTGGTCAATACCCACAGCACAGTATACAGACGATACAGCGATGGACATCTCAGGTCCAGCTAAAGATAACAATTTAGGTGTCACGTTTCATTACTGTCTGCATTTTGTAGCGACATGAACAAAACGTCACTTGCAAGCAACAGAAAGTTCACTTTTCAGATGGCCGCACGCGGTTCGGGGCGAGTCTACAATGCCTTTAAATATGTTATGTTTGCCGCCACAAGGTAATACATTATTTATTGTCGATCATAATAAGGAAATTATATAGAAAAGTATATTTATTTGATAATTATTGTTCATTAAGAAGGAAATTTAAATCCTGCTAAGCATAACAGGCCTTCTGATTAGAATTGCACGAAATCGAAATACATACCCCATTCAAACTTTGTATTGTAAGCAAAACATGTTTCGAAGGGTATGTACCGTCATTGAAACAATTGTGTTATCAATGTTTGCTTTGAACAATGAAAATATCAAACAAACACTTTGTTATATACTTCTTATCGATATTGTTTTGTGCGTCCAAGTTTGATACTTACGCCGTCACTGTATTAAACATTGACGTCATTTAGATTTAACTTTACTAACATTTCAACCAAGCACGTGACCAGCATCACTGTTGTGAGGGGGGAAAGGCTCGCCATTTGTCCTTGTGTCAAAGAACTTACGTTTTTGGTTTCGATGATAACATTTGCATTCATGATGGCACATGTATATGTTCGAGGGCGTACATGTGTGCGTTTGTGACGCCCAGCTTGTAAACACGATATCTTGTAAACACGATATCTGAAGAAGGGAAGGTTGGACCAATCTCATATTTGATGTGTAGAAGAACCACTATAGTACAAGAAGCCTTTTATTTTTTTGGAGGAAAAGTGTCATTTGTGGTAACCAGGGTCAAATTGTGGGAACCATGTAAACCCGATATCTCAAGAAGGGAAACAGGAGCATACTTCATATTTGGTGTGTAGAAGCAACACATTGAATACAAGACGCCTATTGTTTTTGGTGGAGGTCAAAAGTCAAACTGTGAAAACCTTGTAAATATGATATTGTAAGAGAGGAAGCGTGGACAGATCTCATATTTTGTTTGTAGATGAACCATATCAAATTTAAGAGGGCCTAATATTGCTTTTTGTTGACCATAAAGGTCATTTGGAGTCAACAGGTCAACTTGCGAAAGCCCTGTAAACATGATATAGCAAGAAGGGAACCTTGGGCAAATATCATATTTGGTTTGTACATGTATGATATCAAATTTAACTTCGGAGCCTACTATTGCTTTTAATGGAAGTCAAAGGTCATTTGAAGTCAACAAACTCCACATATTTACTTCATTCCTCTCTTACCTGTCTCTCTACACAAACGCACCTTCCTAAACATAATATCACAAGGGGAGCTTGGTTAGATCGCATATATGGTATGATATTGTACCACATTGAGTACAAGAAGCCTAATGTCGTGGGCGGAGGTCAATTGTCGTTTGCGTTCACCAGGGTTTATATTGTGAGAACCAGGTTTTACACAATATTTAAACAAGGACATATGTCATATATCTTGTATGCTGATGTATTTATCACAATTAGGACAAGAAGCATGTTGCTGAGGTCGATGGTGCTTTCACTGGGTTGATCTAAACGGGGAAACCCCTTTTATGAAAAAAAATGAACTTAAATTAATAATTTTCAATGCTGTAACAGCGGAGAGGTTTACACAAGAACGGGTTGTTCAATACAATATCAACTATTTAAAGTTCAACAATATTTCCATTATATAGGCTATGTGTACATTACGTTGTTATGTCCGCTGTAGCCGTTATATAGTATAACAGATTAATGCAAGATTCCAAAGCGCCTCTTCTCATCAGTCAAAAAACTAGATACAAAAAAAAACAATTGTAAAGAAAAAGCTTTTACACGAAAACAAAAAATGTAACAGTTCGATAAATATAGGTGTATTATGCTAATAAGATACGAGGTACGTAACCTATATATTTTCTTTCCATTTGCCGGAGTAGTGTTTTACATAGAGATGTGCAATGCAGGTATAATGTTAGGACGATACTGAGCTAGAATGTATTAATTGGCTACTATACACTACCGGTATATGTTACCGGTTACTCCAAATAATTTCATTTCTTGCTCGCCAAACTCAACTTACTGTAGTAAGGAATCTTTAAGACATCATATTAGTATATGAATATGCTCCTTTTATGTTTTGAAGTAAACAACTTATAGCAAGGCTGTCAAATATTATTTTCACAGAATACAAATCGGTTTCATTAATAAGGTCTCGTCATTTGGGTTAGTTGAGACAGACTGTAATAATGCTTGGCTTGATAAGTCGCAATGTTGGTACGGGAGGGTGGTATTATAACAAATTTTTACTTTAACAACATTGATGTATTTCACCAAGCTCAAAGCAATCATACAAATCATAATGAATAATCATATGCTATCACAAAGGTTCAAGGTTTCACACCCTCACTCTACCCCTACCGTCAGCTCGGTTAATTTATATCGGCCCTATGCAAGGTCTGTGTGTGGTCGATATTTACTGGTTTTTGTCTGAAAATAGTAATATAAGAAAGATATACAAAAAGCGGATTGTTGAAAAAGAGGTAAAACGGTGTTTAAACTCCCCACATGTCACAGCACGATCAATATATCTTTAGTCTATTAACTTGAAGGTCAATTTACCAGTATAAATACTGAGTGTAGACTTCACTGCAAATGTTTGCGATGAAACCAACCATTCACCGTGTCAGGAGCGACGGAGCCGTGAAAGAAGGGTGGGTGAGGGTAGGGGTGGGGGGGGGTGATTGTACACATTCTCTGTCACTATTCTGATGACCCTGAAAATGGTATTAATAATAATCATGATTATTATAATTATTATTATTATTGTTAGTATTAATATTATTATCATAATTATTTTGTGTTTACCTTTTTACTGAAATAACCCGAGAGGACCAGTGTTTGCGCCCAGTAAAGAATGTTGCTATGTCCTCGACCCTCCTACCCATCTCCAGTCCATTCTTCCTCCGTTTCAGTGCAACGTTTTCCAGGTTGTTCATCCCGCCAACGCGTTAAAAAATGTAATAATGATAATGATAATGATAATGATAATAGTAATAATAATAATAATAATAATAATATAAGAATTTGTAAAGCGCTTTTATCCAGTTAAAAAAAAACTACTCAGAAGCGCTGCATGAGCAAAGTACCCAAAATGGACACAACAGTTATTAAACAAATGGATACGCATTCATGAATAAGAACGTCTTGAGTTCTTTCTGGAAAGTTGACACATGCTTGATTGTTTTCAGATGTAAGGGGAGACTGTTCCAGCGCTGTGGAGCTGATCTAGCAAAGCAACGTTCCCCATAGGTGGAAGTGCGAACAGTAGGAACATATAGCATATGTTGTACGCTTGAACGAAGCACCCTGCTAGGTCTGTATTCTTGGAGAAGAATGTAGCATAGTAATCGATTTAAATCACGTGATCCGAGCGTGCGGTTGTTACAACGAACCTGTATTACTCCTTTTGTGGTGTAGCCTACAATGTTGTATTTCTACATGTCTGAACAACTTAAAAGTAACTGTAAAGTTAAACATATAAACAATTTAGCCAATTCTGATAATTTGGACGAATATACAGTTTACAGTTACCTAGCAATGACATACAACTTACAAGCATCAGCTCAAACTATCATGATTATTATCTACATAACTATTTACATTCCAATTTATTTTTCGTTGAATCCTTGAAACACAAGACTCATGATTATAATTCATTCTCATCAGATTGATCATTCAGATGTGATTTACTTCCTTGTTATTTGTTGTTTACTTTGTTTATCTTCATTTATTTGGTAAACAATAAACCTAACTAAGAGGACATTCCTCTACGTCTTCTACATCTTACACGATGATTACTCTACTTCTATCCATAGGTTTGAACTCTACGATCTGCCAGACACTATTCCGGTTGGATCCATTCCATTATCCTTGAAATCAAGAAACGTGAAAGGTATGGTCACAATGACGTCATTATAGTCACATTTCAAGTTTCTTACATTTATTTCAAGGTTTTACTAACCTATGTGAATGTCTGTTGACTTGTTGATTGTTGTTGATTCACATACAAGAGAGTACTGTATCAGCAACACATGACTGCAATAGTGTATGCCGGAGAAAACCAAGACAGAGTCTTGTGATGGTAAACAACGAACCGAATAATAGAAATTTAACTACACTTAAATTATAAAGATTGGTAGAATTAAGATTTAACTCATATTCCTTTCATATCGCTCTTTTGAGATCACTGCAATATAAGAAGTTTTGGTGAGTAGCCATCACATCAAGTGATGCTTTAAATCTCTTTACCAAATGAAGTGGTATCATACACTTTGGGCAACTGAATTACACTGCGACAATGATTGTTTAAGGTTTTGGAGGGCTTTGAAGTAATGTTGTACTTTGCCCTTCCAATAAAAGTACATGTTCCACTACTCGGAGTTTTCAACCCCCCCCCCCGGCAAACACACACATACCAACACCAACACACCTCCGCAGAAACTATTCTTTCAATCTGAATTATTATTATTATTATGGTTCCTTATATAGCGCAAATACTATAACATATATATATATTCATATGCGCTTTACATGATGAAGAATAAAACAATAATAAGTAGAATTAAAAACAAAACAAATCAAGTTAAATTAAATTAAATTAAATTAAATTAAATTAAATTAAATTAAGTTAATAAAAATAGTGGATAAAAGAATATAATAATTACATGATAAACAGTAAAACAAATATATAACAAGAAAACAATTTACGAAATAATAATACATAAAATTAATTCAGATATTATAAGCTTTGCAGTATAAATGAGTGTTAAGTTTGGATTTAAAAGGGGTAAAACTTTCAATTTTTCTTAAAACCTCAGGGAGTGAATTCCATAAAACTGGCAAAGCATAGCTAAAAGATCTCGGTCCAAATTTTGCAGTTCTTATGTTAGGAACAGTTAAAAGCAGACGGGACGAGGAACGCAACGGTCTAGAGGGAGTGTAAAGAGAAATTAAATCACAAAGGTACTGCGGTGCAATATTGTAAATACATTTAAAAGTGAGTAATAAAATCTTATAAGATATTCTTTCTCTAACTGGAAGCCAATGCAAGTTATGTAGGACGGGTTTTATATGATCATATTTGGAAGTACCCGTTACAAGTCTGGCAGCAGCATTTTGGATTTTCTGAAGTTTATCTATGAGATGTGAAGGTAAGTTACAGTATAATGAATTGCAAAAGTAGAACTCACAAAAGCTGAGATAACTTTGGATGCATAAAGCATTTAATAGGTACCATAACCTAGACATATGACAATTAAACTACCACTTGATGGCATGTGATCCTGCTTGCTGGGAGGCATTATTGATCCAACCTGCCATTTGATGGCATGTGACCCTTGTGTCTGGACAGGCATTATTTGATCCAAACTAATTGTACTCCATCTTCCTCTGTTTCATATTGATTCTTCGCACACACATACTCTAATGCTCTTCTAATCAAACTCACCGTACATATTGTAATGGCTTTACTGTGCTGACCAGATTCAGCGTTGCTGCTGTAACATTCTGTAATGTTTGGATGTATTTATTACCTTTACCTGTCATCTATTGTAAAGACTGTGTGTTAGTCATTCCACCTTAGGGTGCCCTACATGTGTCTAGTATCTCCCATCCATCGACGATGGACATATAAATTGTACGAAACAGCCGTCGTTATATTGTGTATCATCATAGACAGTATTAAACAGTCAAATCAAATATCTCATATATATAAATATATATTGAATATAAATAAATATATATATATATATATATATATATATATATATATATATCAATTTAAAAGAAATAAATATTGTATGAGATTTGATAGCTAAGTAGTGTAAAAGCATGGTAAAGGATTATGCCAGTTGTAACATGCCAGACACCTAATAAGGTTATGATTATCATTGTGTGCTCATTGGGTGAATACATATTAGACATAATTTGTGCTAAATATCTTATTAGATATGTCTTTTGTAAGGTAGGCTGCAGGTTGTTTTCATTTTCTCGTTGATATTTATTTTGAACGAAGAAATACTACAAATGACGTAAAAAGGAATCGTCTACTCTCTTAGGAATGAAAGTTGTTTTTTTTTGTATCTTCTGGCTGAAATTATTCTGTTAGCATTTTAAAATTGCCTCAAATTTCTTAGCATTTGCTGCAAGATTAAATTCAGAAATTGATGGCTCGGTTGATTAACACCTTTCTGATTCCATTCAATGGAAAACTTATGCAACTTCAAGCAGACTTGATGGATAAGCCACTTAGTGATACTAACTATACATGTGTTAAATACTATATTCTGGACTGTTAACATGCAATCAGCATTCATTGCAGATACAGGCCTATATACTGCACCAAACATCTAAGAAAATCATTCTCTTTAGCAAAATTTGGAATTTGTTTAACAGAATAGAATGGCATATAATTGGCAATTGAAGAAAAATAGGTCTTTGAAAACAATAAGTTACTTCAGTTTAACAAAATCACAGCTGGAATGATGGTTTAAAGGCGATGGCTTCAAAAAGTGGACAATTGATGGGCAATATTTGTATAATATGAAACACTAATTTTGCATAACTCTAGATATTCTGTGTTTTGAGCAAAATGATTATGGAGCAGCAGCTTAGTCATTGTAACCACGAAAAACTTGTATTTTCATTCATTTTCACAGTCGGAGATATCACATTGCAGGTATATAGTGCAGTCATGTAGGATTTCAATGTGCACATGTGCATTTATGGAAAGATTAACATATCTTTAATTCATCCTCATTCATCTGAGCATATGACAATAGAAATAAGAAATAATTATCACAAATAAAGAATTAACACATTGTTCATGCTTATAATACCACACTTTATTTGTGGAATGATGATGATGATAATAATACAAAAGAAAGAAAATAACATTTTTATTTCAATTTTTCCATATTTTTTTGTTTCTAAAGAAAAATCTTGTTTTCCACTGATATGAAAAATATAAATTTGACTAGCTATCATTTTATTTACATAATGCATTTCTCCTAAGCTAAATTAATTATTATAATTGATTAATATAATGTCAAATGAAATACTTTAATCTCTTCATGAACATTTCATTTTGTTTATATAATTCACAACAATCTGCAGCTATAAATAAATATGACTCCAGAACACTTAATTTCTTCTTCTACAATTAGCTTATGACAGAAATAATTGTGCTCTTTTAAGACAAACAAAAATAGTTCTGTCATCAAGAAACTCACTCATTAGATTTAGCCCTAATCACCCCATCCCCTGCTAACCAACCACTCCATATGTTTATTTTTTACTTATTCATTATAAGTTAGATGATTGTCAATTCAATTTAGTTCTATATACTTAGATGATTGCTGCAAGATCTTATGGATCATCAATTTTAAGCTGAAAGTGATCAAATTAAAATATTTATAAATATCAATATTACAATTAATATAAACATTCTCACAGGTTGCCATGGGAATGATATCTGTAATTTTTATGAAGAGAAACAGGATTTAAATTTAATATAAGGAGATGATACAGACATGATGACACCATCTCTTGTATTTCTCCTTTACCAATAATCACATCAGATGAGAGGAGTTTTTAATCCTATGTTTAATGATAAAAAAGGAAATAAAATTTGCATAAATATAAACTGCATTCATAACACATTACATTTGAGTTTTAAGGAAAAGCTCTAATGATGTACACAACATATCATTTTTAAGAAATCAGGATCAATCTAATAATTCCTATTTCACTTTTTCAGTACAACTAACCCTCTAATCCTATTGAAGCACCAAATGCTACCATAACCCACTCTATATAACATTAGGCCTACATATTAACTATAGGGTACATGTCTTCTTCATGGACTACAGATGTCTCCTTCATGGGCTACAAAGGGAATCAAATTCTGGTGGTCTATAGTAATCCATTTCATGCTTGGGAATAATTTTGCACTTGATCAAAACCCGCAGGTGGAGTAGGTTTGCTCCATATTTAGAGTGCTAAGCTGCGTAACGCACATTGAGTTAACCGAACGATCAAATATACCAAACATGATACATTCCAGTGTACTGACAAACCGCAGGCCATTAAGAGAGGATGCATTTCTCAAGTTCATAATCATAAGCACAAGGGTTAAATATCAAACTTGTCAGACGCAAGTGTACCACATCTTGTGAACTGACAATTAAAAGAGATGGTGAAAATTATACCAAGTAAACAAAGGTTCTTAATCTGTTTCAATGTAATTGACCTAATTGAACTAAACTCGCAGAACCTGAATAATAACCTGAATCTGTCAAACTGATCGTCTGTGTATTACACACTGACACACACACACTTACACTAAGATGACTCGAACGAAAACTATAAGATTTCAAGGAAATTTGTCACAATCATTTATTGCGGTCACGTAAAGACACCTTGTTGAGAAGACTAGGAGAGGCAGGCAAATCTAATAAACATCTTCAATTTGACACTAACATTGAGAATGAGACCAGGGTGTCATTGCTAATGATATCATACAACATTTATTATGTCAAGGTGTCATATTAAAGCCATGAAGAATGTTCTCGTTAAAGTAAGGGTCTGAATGTTTGCCACAAGGTTGTAAAGTTTACCAAACCTAACAAGTGTTAGTCAAGACATGATTGAGGTTAACCAGACCTTAAAGACATTCACCTGGAGTGTTGCTATGGAGCTATAAGTCATTGCTAACGATTCCATAAAATTCTAAAATTTTGTCTCCAGGTAAAGAAAAAAGTTTTCCAAAATATTTAACTGTTGTTTTCATCACCTGAACCTTAAATTGCACTATTTAAACCCAACTCAACACAAACAGCTGCTTTCTCTGAATAACTAAATATTCATGTTTAGTGTTTGCTCTGTTAGAGATTTCCCTCTTCTTTCAAATTAACCACGGAAGCAACACAAGCACCTCAGCCCAAATTGCTTCTGCACAAATTCTATCGATTTTCTGGCTAAATTTTGAGACGGCAGGCATGAGCTGACTTGACGAAAAATCCCGGCAAAGGGAAAACTGGATGTTCTTGTTTTCCTCTGTAAATTTTCTGGGGAAAGCTTACGCAAGATTTGAAATGTGAAAGAATGTTGATTTTATTCAAATATTCAACGGTAATGAAATGCAGTTCCTTCTTCCTTCACTGGTTCCCAATCAACTGTAAGAGGCAAGCATGCGTCAACATGCAAATTATTCTGTTGGCTGACTTGTCATTAACTCGTACAATAACTAAACCAAGCGTGGGACTGCAAAAACGCCTCTGGTTAGAAATTAAATATTAATTGGTACCGGTAATATGTCTTTGACAGATCATGCAACTCGACTTGATAACAAATTCTATCCAAGAGGTGGCATGCTGCTAATTAATGAGCTATCAGTGCCTTTCATCAAGGATATTTACAAAATCATTCAAAAAGATTCTAAAATAACCCGCTTTTTTTTTGGTGTATAGAGAAACTTGAAAGCTCTGAATTATCTCACTTTTGATCAACCCAAGCGAGTAGTCCTTCACCTACAGATGTTTTTCCTTTTTCCTCTTCCAAAAACTTCATCTGTCTTCAGCTATAACTTATTTAGATTTTAGAATTATTTTTGAAAAGTTGGTCATTTGGATTATTATGAACTACACATCACCTAATGCAATCATGGTAAACAATACCACAACTGACAGCCCTATCAAGATGTACAACATCAATATCGGTCAATACCGAGACTATTGTTATAAACCATGAAAGTGACTGGCTAATCTACCATACTATAAATCTTGAAAGTAACTGGCCAATCAGGATCTACCAGACTATAAACCATGAGACTGACTGGCTAATCAGGATCTACCAGACTATAAACCATGAGACTGACTGACCAATCAGGATCTACCAGACTATAAATCATGAAAGTAACTGGCTTATCAGGATCTACCAGAATATAAATCATGAAAGTAACTGACCAATCAGGATCTACCAGACTATAAATCATGAAAGTAACTGGCTTATCAGGATCTACCAAACTATAAACCATGAGACTGACTGACCAATCAGGATCTACCAGACTATAAATCATGAAAGTAACTGGCTTATCAGGATCTACCAGACTATAAACCATGAGACTGACTGGCCATTAAGGATCTACCAGACTATAAACCATGAGACTGACTGGCCAGTCAGGATCTACCAGACTAGAAACCATGAGACTGACTGACCAATCAGGATCTACCAGAATATAAACCATGAAACTGACTGGCCAATCAGGATCTACCAGACTATAAACCATGATCACTGAATGGTGATCAAGATGTACACAAGGATTGTTATAAACTGTATAATACCATCAATTAAAAAAAAATGTCTTCATTGCAAATTTTGTAAGCTATTTTTGATTAAACATTTTCATATATATCTACAGTTTTAATAATTTTTTTACAGCCAACTGTGGTCCATGTGATATATTGCTGTATTACATTGCAAGTTGCAAAGGTTATATTTCAAAGACAAACAAAGGGCAGACTAAAAGTGAGAAGAAAAAACAAATGGGAGAACAATTAACTGATAAAAAAAGCACATTTGTGATTTTACAAAGAATATCTTGAAGGCTTGTAAGAAAAACCTGAAATTTCAATGAATTTAGTAAATGATAAAACTCAAGAAAGACTATGAATGCTATGTTTGTATATTGAATTACCAACAGGAAATAATGAGTCTCATTCCCCTTGAGATATAGATGAAATAGTACAGTCATTTAATTCTTGAAAACATCCAAAAATTACAACAATATTTCCACCTAAGTACAGTGATAACTCGTCCACTCGGTAGCAATATTTTCGGGTGTAGCCAGCAAGCCTAGGCCGTTATAAAGACCACACTTTGTACAGTTTAGTTAAGAAAAAGAAAGCTTCATAGCTGCTATAAAGAACAGGACTTTGTGTAGTTTTATTGTTTGTGCAGAACTTGAAATAATTTAACGGAATGAGACCATATATTGTCACTCCAACCTGCTTAGTATTCTTAATCAATTTATTCACACCACATACAACATATTCATTACATATCCAGAACACATTATTCATATTAATAGTGTTCCTTTCTGTTATAAAATCTATAAATATTTTTTTACTTAGATAAATAGCTATAACATTATTAGATTGTTCCTTTGTGCGAGACAAGCAACATTTACTTTGATTTATTTTTTAAATTATTTTTTATTAGCATTCTATCGTGAGTGTCATCTATGAAGAATACTATTTATTTATTCATCTACATAGTCCACGAATAATTAAATTCAAAGCAATTCGGAAGACAGAACACATTTCACAAAGTTTACTGGGAAGATGATATTTTTGTAGTTCATAATTTCATATTTCTTTCAATGAGTGCATGAGTAGTCAGTTACATTGCTCCCTGTACTGACTCTGCAAAAACTTTACTTTTTGTGCTTTAAAGTTTTCTTGTTGCTAAATTCTGGCAGGCAATTAATGTAGTCTATTTATCATAAGATTTTCAGCCATATGTATACATTCTTCAAAGAATATGAATTTTTCAGAGCATTATTGCCAAACTTTGTACGAGCAGTGTACAAATGTTGGGTACACCAATAGATTAATTGATCAGAAGGTAGTTTTGTTTACTACACATTGTACAAACAAACAACCACAAAACACAAACAACAACATATTAAAACTGAACAGTTAAGTATTAATTCACTCTCAGCATAGCCATCATTACATTTGGCCTTAGAAATACTTATTATCTTAAGAATACCCTGCTTCGTGAAGAATTGTCTATTTCATTAACTTTGAAAGAGCTGAAATTTTTAATTGCACAAACATCTGCCTAATTGGGGGTGATGACGTATACTGAATAAATTAATTCAAGGTTGTGGTTAAATCATAATATTATGATCATGGTCAGAGAAAAGAGAAATATTAAAAGTAAGAATTTCCCACCATATTTCAATATGAGCAATGTAGATCAGTCAGGGATGCTGGAGTATTGTGCAGTATGTATCAATGTTATACTCTGCATTAATGTTGTTATCTTACTAAGAATCATCCAAATCTCAAGTAGAGATCAGATAACTGAGATAATCTTCCATAGCCCCCCTCTGTACCTTAAAGGGTGTGAAGACTCGCGCAAAAAGAAACGTCTAATGCCGGTGATCTGACCTAGTTTCGAATGAGGTGTGACAGAAGTGTTAAACACTACCATCGATCCCAGAAAATACACACACAGCTTGCTACCATCGGTAATGAGACACTAGTGTAAATACATATTGTACCTTAGCCCACCCACAGTCTTTATGATCATATTGTAACTATATCACCCTACCTTAAAAATGGTACCTTAAAGCATATCATAACTTTAACCTTGTATCTTATAAACATAATCCTAACCCTCTAACCCTTATAGACAATCTACCTTATAACCTTTCATACTTGGAAAGTAAACCACATGCACAATAAACAATCATCATAACATCATGTACATTAGCTCAATATTTATGCAGTTTACTAATTAAGAAAGACTTTGTTGAATTCTTGATTTTCCTCATTCAGCAGATATCAATAGTTAACAGGTTTCCTATCATGAATTGAAACAGCTGATGACTTGTGCACATGTTGATAATGTACTCCATGCACTTACGTTACTGATTGGTCTTCAAAGATAATGAAAGTAGACATTATTATGCAATCACTTAATTCATTGTATAGAGAAGCCCTCCTGACAGAAATATAGATACGGCTTCATTACATATCTGTCAGGGGTGCAACCAACAACTTTTATACCCTTTTGGTTGTAAACCCACATACATTTATCTACAGTGCACTTGGATTTTTCATATTTTGTCTTCCTGTGGGGAAGAGGCGCACATGAGTTGGCTGATCCCCCTTGATTTATTTGGGGGGGGGGAGGGGAGGGGCCTCCAGAAGTATATGTGGTTGCACCCCTAATAATGTCCTACCTGCAGTGTAAAAGTTTAACCCAGGATAAGGAGGCATCCCATTGACCTTGTGCAAAGTTAGGGACTGCACAGAATCCTTCATCCACCCTTGAGATTGTCTCAGAACCTATCACTACGAGTCATATATTCCATGCGTGTTTAACGTACAAGTCATTAGTATTTGTCTTTGAATACATTGAAAAGTCAACCAAGTACTGGACATTCATGTACAAACCAAAACAAGGAATGTACTGTCAATTCTCAAGGCATTTTCCAACACTAAACAGTTTAATTGTCAGTTTTAATTGTCAGTTTTAACCCTCCTGAATGTCTGGGAGCTGTCTGGAGAATCAGAACCAGCTCCTGCAAAATACCTTAATACACTTAATGTAATTTATAGCATGCTGAACGTGGGAGCCAATACTCACAACCTTCACTCACCTCATGACTTCTGTTTTGTATACATCACAAGATGCAATTATAGTTACTTATAGTACTTTGTGTGTAGTGATGGCTCAACAGCATCTCACTTTACATTCATACAATCATCTATGAAGGCACTTCTCCTTATCACTTTTATGTACTATTTCCAACATATCAGTACAGACACCTCACTGCGCCCAAACTGATCATTATATTGTAGTACTATTTCAGACACCTCCCTACACCAACAAGTTCTTTAATTGTAGTACTATTAGACACCTCACTGCACCCAATGGTTCCGTCAGTGTAGTACTATTTCAGACACCTCCCAACACCAACAAGTTCTTTCATTGTAGTACTATTTTAGACACCTCACTGTACCCAATGGTTGTCTGTGTAGATCACTTTAGAAACCTCACTGCACCCAAACTGTTCCTTTTAATATTACATTAGAAACCTCACTGCACCCAATGGTTCCGTCAGTGTAGTAATATTTCAGACACCTCCCTACATCGAAAAGTTCTTTCATTGTAGTACTATTTTAGACACCTCACTGCACCCAATGTTTCCATCAGTGTAGTAATATTCCAGACACCTTCCTACACCAACAAGTTCTTTCATTGTAGTACTATTTTAGACACCTCACTGCACCCAATGGTTCCGTCAGTGTAGTAATATTCCAGACACCTTCCTACACCAACAAGTTCTTTCATTGTAGTACTATTTTAGACACCTCACTGCACCCAATGGTTGTCTGTGTAGAACTACTTTAGAAACCTCACTGCACACAAACTGTTCCTTTGAATGAATTATTACTTTAGACACCTAACTGCACCCAATGGTTCCGTCAGGGTAGATATATTTCAGACACCTCCCAACACCAACAAGTTCTTTCATTGTAGTACAATTTTGGACACCTCACTGCACCCAATGGTTGTCTGTGTAGAACTACCTTAGAAACCTCACAGCACCCAAACTGTTCCTTTTAATGAATTATTACTTTAGACACCTCACAGCACCCAATGGTTCTATAAGTAAAGTACTATTTCAGACACCTCACATCACCCAAACTGTTCCTTTTATTGTAGTACTATTTCAGACACCTCCCTAAACCCACCCCATCT
>JAIPMN010034055.1:0-18793 GCA_020650975.1 Apostichopus californicus
ACAGGCAGACCTGTCATTCCGCTTTCTTTTATGATTTTTGTTATCTCAAGACGTGACATGGTCATATATGAAATATGAAAAACAATAAACATGTTTTTTGAGGCCATTAAAGTCTGCTTTTCAATGTTGTGGTTTGTGTTGATGATTTTGAAGAATTGACTTAATGATCTGTGTATTAGACTACGTAATCCAGCCGTTTTGATTGATGAACCTAAGATGTTGAATTTAAAGAGCATTTCTCGACCAAAAGTATATGTAGGGCTGCAAACTGGATTAACTGGATTAGCCGTCTGCAACATATCAAAAACGAGTTTGGTGCATACAGTTATCCTTTAAGTTAAAGGCGCAGTATTAAACATGTTAACATAACAAGTTACAGTGTTCTCCACGTACCGTGACCAGAGCCGCACCAGGTGGTTCGATGAACGATATAGGCAAACACGCCAAATGTTACACAAGATAAAAGTATATACATCAAATTACATTTATAATGGTGGGACACCAAATTCCGCGTTTTTTTAGTGAAACGGTGTATAGTTCAGACAAATAATTATGCTTCAGCCACCGACCTAGTCAATTGCCACAAACTGAAACACAGAACGAAACCGTCAATGTTGATAAAGGACGTGGCGCATTTTCATTATAAGGTTGCAGCCACAACTTTTCACAAACAGGCGCTGCATAAAAAATCGTGGCGCTCTTCTACTTCTCACTGTTAATTTAATATCAACTTCAAACAGTTCAATTCAAAAGGAACAGACGATTCGGTTCTGTCTTTGCTGATGGAAAAGTTGTTTTCAGCTATGTTTCCAGATGGGAATGTACTTCTATAAATGCATCAAAGATATCCATGAGAGAAGCATGCAGAAATGTTTGCTTATTGTCCGTAATTGGTTCTCAGAACGTCATTTTGTACACAATTGTGAATTGGCAATATACGTGTTCACACGTATTCATGCAGTACACACGTGCAATGGATCCTATTTCCTTTGAAATCGACTGTAATTTGTTGGATTACAACATGATGATAGAATACAGTGGCGGAGCTAGGGGTATTGGTCAGGGGGGGGGCGAGAATGGTCTGTAGGGGCGCTTTCGACACTATCTAAGCGGAGCGCCACCATTGGTTGGCGCGGAGCGTACAGAATTTTTTTGAGTAAAGATACACTCTAGATCGCCGGAAATGACCCTTTCCGGGCCTGGCTAATTTGCAGATAAACGAAGAATAAATAGGTGTTATCGCCATTTTGTCAGAAAATTACACCAACAAAATGTGACAAATGTCAATAGGTAGATGAGAGCGTAATAAAAAAGTCAATAATCGCAAATAAGTAAAAAGTGGTAAAAAGCTGAAAAGGGCGCCAGCAGTCCATTTGAGTCCGTCAGGGGGGGGGGGGGCATCCGCCCCCCTGACTGTATGGACGCTCCGCCACTGATATAATAGCATACTTTTCAAATCTTTATGTAACTTTTAAGATAAGGTTTAGCTTAGGTTGGTGTCCCTATCATGGTTGACCTTTAACCCCTCACGTACCGTAACATGTCGTTTCTTGGGGCATTCATATCAAAAACAAAACGTTATCATAAATATTTTTAAAAGAGCCTCTAAAATATGTTTTTATAACGTTAAAGGTGGTGTTATAAAAACGTCGGCATAACGTTTTTATGAGATAATAATGTTAAATTAATGATATATTAATGTTTTAATGAAAAAATGTTTTGAAATAGTAGCCTGAAATCGTTTTCGTGACATATTTATTACACCACAAATAACGTTATCAAAACAAAGGACGAAACGTTTTAATAACGCTTTTAAAAAGGTTTTTGTGTTTTGCATCAGTTTGCCAGGTATACAAGTTCTCAGTTACCTTTTGAATGACTCGCAATCACTGTACATCTGTGTCAAGACCAGACGCGGATCTAGGGGGTGAGGGGATGAGGGGGTGGGGGGGGGGTATGGTGAACACTTGCCATGTCAACCTCACTCGAAATATTAAGAGTAGTTATTAGCTGCATAATTTTGCGCTTTGACCTTATTATAGAAGCTAATTTATGTCTAAACAAGCCTCAGTAATGACACCTTTAGATATCTATAATTATTATTTTATTTTCGAGGAGAGTGAATGGCGAGCGGGGGGGGGGGGGTGGGGAGGGGGTGGGGAAGGACCGCATATACCTCTATGGGAATCTACTTCAACGACCCTGGATGACTCCCTCGTTTCTTCTGTAATCATGGATTCGCCCCTGGAGACTAACATGTGAATATCTTGCGACTCTGCCCCGGAATGACTGCAATTTTATCCACGTGGTACGGACCCATAAAAAAAACTTGTAAAAAGAGGAGGGGGGGTTGTGGGGAGGATATTCGAAGGGGAGAACCAATTTACTAATCGAGCCATCTTCCCCGCTCCATACAAAAATGAAGGAAGTGATAAATAACTGGTAAAACATCGGGTTTTCGTTTCTTTTCTCTTTTAACATTACGATTTTGTTGAACCAATCTGTGCATTATTACTGTATAAAGTGAAAGAGAACGAACCAACCCCAACCCCCCCCCCCTACCCACCCAATCTCTGTCACCATCTCTGTCAACTCGCTTCCCACCACGTACCATTCCCCTCTTCTTCCATTACCTCAACCTCGCACTCGCCGTTCCTCCTGCGGATCGTAATGCGCTTCCACCCGGTCTCCTACCATGCATTCCCCCACCCCATCATCCACTCCCCTCCTTCCCATCTGAAGCTTGATCTCTTTAAAACTGAGATACCCAGAATGAAACTCAATAAACTCTTTGACGTCAAATTTTTGGAAGGTACGGTAGTAATCTATACAATGCCAAACCACTCTCCCGTTTCACGCTAATTTATTTTCTTACGAAGTAATTACCACAGTCAGACATTGTAATTTGAGTCCTACACGCCACACATAAATTCTTATCCTTTTGGACACTTTTTTCACGACGCGAAGAGAGGTGAAACATTTGACCTTAAAAAACCCACTCAGGGTCAAAATATTGACTCTCCCAATTAAACAGTACCGAAACCGCCGTAGCGACAACTATAGCGCGATGTAGCAGTCCGCTTACGATCGCGGTACGGATGTATGTATGTTCATAAACTTACAAGATTGTTTGTAGGCAGTATATACATATAGCGTGCATACCACGCTACGGAAGTTGCCAACGGGACACACCGTACACAAGGATACAATCAACGACGGCTATATTAATATTTTCGTTAGAATGTTTGCCGTCGTCCGAGGAAACTCTGGTGCAGCAACGGTGTGCATAGGTAGGCCTATACCAACAAGTAAACTACCGGGATGTTAGAGAAAGCAACAGTATACCACCCACCACAACTATACCCTGTCACCGCGGGGATCATTCGTGGTGAATAAAAGAATACATAGAGGTATGTAATCTATGAATCTCTGTCATGTTAATTCTCTAAGTTTAATCTTTCCAATAGACAATAGTGGTGATGGCAACAATGTTCGTTTAGTGTATACGCTTGCAACTGATGGGGTAAACCACTATATATATATTAGCACTATGCAAGTCTATAAAATATATGTGTGTAAAAGTTACCACGTAAACCACCCGATTCTCGTTGTCGTCACGATAACTATCGTGGTTCTTGGCAATGGTGATCCACGATAGTTATCGTGCTGTGTTATAACTTCATCACACATGTTATGAATTTCACGATAACTATCGTGGACCCTTACAAGCCATGCAAGGAGACTTTTGATAGTCGGATGTTACAGAAAGCGACTGGGATGCTAACTCTAATAACGACCTGAACTATTTCCATCGCAACACAAAACTTTTCGCTGTAACTATGCTTAGGCAAGTTAACAACCAACATCAAACAAGTTAAATGAATTAGATATTCAGTCTAACCAGTACGTAGACCTACTCCACCAATGCTTTCGATCTGCGTCATTTTCCTATAGTAAGTGCAATCGTGTCGTGAAATTGATAGGCGTATGTTAGAGATAATTGATACTAGTACTATGAGTACTGCTAGTACTAGCCTAACATAAGGCCTTATATAGGCCTAACTATTCGTAGGCTAACCACTATTACTCTTAATCGTACGAAAGACCTAACGGAGATAAGGACAGTAGGCGAAGTGTTACTATGGTTATTTTTCAGTGAGTTAGTGTAACTTGTTAGGCTATATACCTTTTTCTTAGTAGGGTTATTATCACTGGCCATACTTGTCCAGATGCCCCCAGTATCACTCTTTTGGGCATAGGCTAGGCCTTTCTGAGTTTCACTTGGTGATCAGACTAAGTAAAGCCGGAATCCTGCATTGAACGTTAAAGATGTCACTGTCATGCTGTTGTACTGTTCATACAGAACAGGTGTGCAGGAATGCATGTGAATATTGGTCAAGCATGTATTTGTTATTCAAAAATGAGAAACAGGAAGAAAAAAATGTAAGTTGGCCTATCATGCATATTTTACAGAAAACTCACAAGAGATTAAGAAATAAATGTAAAATTTATGTCAATTAATGGTTTTCTGTAGCACTTGCTCATTTTTAGTCCAGCTGCTGCTGCAAAAAAAATGGTCAGGTGCCTTTGTAGTAGGTGCTGTGTTTGGACATATCTGCATTGGCCATAACATGACTGTGCCTGTTCATGGCCGGCTCATATTTGTTGGGCATTAGTGTCTGACTGTCTGAAGACATTTGTGGAAAATACCAGTGAGAATCTACACAAAGTTTGATGTAATAATTGGTAAACATGACATGTCTGGGCCTTATTATGAAGGTCAAGAGCGTATAGGTTCAGCAGGCTGCTCTGACGCCATTTGCTAATCATTACAGTTTGCGAACCATTCATTCATTCATTTAAACAAAAATAGAACTGAAGCTTGATCAAGACTTTATCATCATTCCTTTGACCTAATTCTATGTCATATAATACAGTTCCCCAAATGCCTTGTCTAAGCAAATTCTGTACTGTTCATTACACATAGAGCATGTAAAGTTGTCCAGGTTGGACATTCTTTTGGTCAAGACTTTGTCATGAGGTTGAATCCAAAGCATGATTTTGGAGTGTGGGTTCGAATCCCACCAAAGTCCCCAGATGAATGACCTTTCTTGTGTAACATGTAGCATTTTTGTAACTGAACATGCTTTCTGGAATAATTGGTGAAGACTTAACAGAAATTAGTAAATTACAATATCTACCCAAAACTACACAGAATTAATTTGATGCAGTTGTGATACTGGTCAATATTTGGACAACCAATGTAACAGTGATGAAAAGAAGACCCTCTATGAGACATGCACAACTGCAATCTCACCCACCTTTACCAAAGTGCCCCATAAATCTACTGTGGTAAGTGTAGTTTTGCATATTTCCCAATTGGCCTGCCTTAGTAAGTTCCCTATTGGCCTCCAATAAAGCTCCGTGCATAGAGACAGAGCTCCTCTCAAATAATTCTTATAAACAGGATGTGATAAGTAAGTTGGCCTAGCAGGATCTTCTTCAGAGGCTATATGACAAGTAACATTAACAGCAAGGACAAAAACACACACAGAATACAGACAGGTTAATGAGCATGGTGACCACAAATAGATAAGAGGATTACTAGACGAGGGATGGAGAGAAGAATGAAAGAAACCAACCTGGGAAGAGGAGAGGTGAAAGATAAACAGTAGAGGGTCAAAGAGAGGATTAAGGGAAGAGGGTAGGGAATAAAATGGAGAGTAGGGAATAAACAGGATGTGAGTCATCATGACAGGTTCCTCCTGCTACAAAGCTGTACCCCTTAGAGTATGGTGTCTTTGAGCAAGGTAAAGTAATCCAGAGTTACTGTTTGTCTTTGATTGGCTACTTCTCAGACACTGCATATGTATCTGTCCTTTTCTCAATGTTTCTAAGAAGATCAGTATTAGTGAGTTGGTTGGGGAACATATGCTCCCATTTCCCTTTGTTCCATCACTTCATCATTTGTGCTACTTTGTAGAAGTCATCGTTCTCAGTGAGAAGAGTTCAAGAAGTTAAGTTTAAAGTATTATTTTAATTTACATCCTTGCAGAAGAAGTTGACTTACAGGGTGAGTTAACTGACTGTATTTTATTAACTTAACAGTATTTTGGTCAATTAATTAAATTGGCATTATTTATAGTCTTATTTACCCATACTGCAAAATGAGGGCTGGCATTTGCTAAACTTCATTGTATTGTGTATTGTGTAGGATAAGGCTGTGGTACAGTGCCTTAAAGTGATATATTTGCTTATAAAGAATGTTGAGGCCAATTAAATCAGAGTGCCTCTATTCATTCAATTGTTCTTTTAATGGTTAACATTATTTCTTTGTAAAAATAGTTTGGTTTCTGGGGTTTATGATTATATATTGGAGGCCTATAAATGACTTAACCATGATAAGTGGATGGCTGACTCATGATGTGGCTTTATCAGTACTGCAGCTTCATAGTTCAATAGAGAGGTTAAAGAGTCAGTAATTGCCATTTATGTGTACATATGTGCCTATGCATTCAAAGTGTGTTGTTAAGTGTGTGGGAGATCTAAAAGTTTTAAAAGGGAGTGAGTACATTAAAGGTTAGGTTAACAGTATTGTAGACCTTAGAGTACTTTACTTTGTTCATTATTTCTGTATATAGTTCTATGTTGAATTAAATATAGGCTGGTATTTGTTTCTGTGCAGTTTAATGGAAAGCTAGTTACTGTACAATGTGGCATTTCTTGTTGTTTATCATTACAATAGTGTCACCATATATGGCATACATACAAGAATTCCACTTTATGGCCTCAACTGACCTTAAATGCCCTTTGACAACAGCCTTAAACAAAAGCAGCATCTACCAAACTACCCAAATATTTTTGTTGTATGCAAATTGATATGCCATACTAGTTGCATATGTATTTACTGCATAAGCCATGCATGATTAAGTCAATTAATTTTACTTTTGAAAGTGGGTTCTGCTCTCTAAACTTAAATTTATGCTAAATATTAGTATGGAAGTTTAAGTCATTGTAATATCTTATTAATATTGCATTTTGATGAGTAGTTGTGTAAGATGGTAACAAATACAGGTTTCGTGAGTATTCATCAATATTCCAAAAGAAGTCTATTTTACACATGTATGTGTGGTGGGTAAAAATACAGGTGATAGCTGGTAGCTCGTACCTCGTCACTCTCTCTCCAATTCCAAAATCAAGCCCCCCCTCCCTTGACTAGGGAAACTTCATATTGATCTAAATTATTCATGTTGTTCATCTTCCTTCAAAAGTTTTCCTGAAAATATGCCTCCAAAGAAGAAAATCAAGCGCAAAAGACTTGTTTTTACTAGAAAACACATCAACAAAGACCTATCTGTTACAAGGATTCCAGTCAATTTCTTCCCGGTCAATATACCACATGTTTCAACTGAAAATGTATGTGACAGAACAGCACCATCATCCAGTCGAACTCCATCTATGGATCATGTGGCTGTTGAGGTCAGGATAGAAAAAAGTCCATCAGCTGCAGAGACTGAACCAACCAAGAAAGAGGAAGAGGTCAAAGCATGGCAAAATATTAGAAGAAATGTACAAACAGCATACATTGAATCCTCTGTACCCTCTTGTACCTGTTGCCAGTTTTGTTCCCAACCCTCCCCTGAAGTATTGGTCATCTGTTTTGACTGCGACACTCGACCAGTGATGTGCCCTGAATGTGCAGTGGAAAAGCATACACTGAATACAAAGTTTCACAACTTGGTGCAGTACAAGGTATGCTACTATATTTGCCCTACTTCAGAATCTGTACCATATGTATATAGGTTATATGGGGCTGTGGGTAAGGGGGTCAGGAACTATGATAGGATTGGTGGGCCATTAGATGTATACGATGTGCTGATGCATGTCAGTTTTGATGTTTATTCCCTGTGAAAGCAAAGGAAGCATATGTGATGGAGATGCTATATGTGTTTGTCTATGTTATGCATTGGATTGTAGACATGATAAACCAAGAAGTACTTTGTTTATGAACTTCAAATGTAAATTGGCCATCTTGAGTAAAGACCTCTGGTTTTCTATGGAGGTCAGCAGAGGTCTGTAAAGTAAAGGTAAATAGTCAACAGAGGTCAAGATCTGAAAACATTAAAGTTTGAATTTAATACTTGAATTGTGGACTGAAATTTACTGAACATGACAATCTTCTTTTAGGAGGGGGTTTATTCATAACAAGAAGTTCTAAAATTAGTTTATGACTCACAAAAATGATCACCAACCGCTTTGCATATAATTTTATTTATTTATTATTTATTTATTATTTTATTATTTTGATTATATTTATTAAGGATGGTGTTCGTTCCACTTTCAACTTTAAGAAGGAGCTAAAGGCTACCCACCATGAAGAATGCGGTAACTTTTTCATGAGGTCAATGGATGTATTTGACCATAGAGGTAGGCCTACTGTAAAAACACCAATAGTTTGGTTTTCATTTGATTGGTTGCAAATTAATGTTTTGCAGGTGTGAACTTCTGAGCATGATGAGTTTTCATATTTGATATGCTTGATGACACCCTAGAACAGGTACCACATCCTACTTAATGTAGTTGGTAGATAGTTACAGACATTACTTAAACAAATTTACCAGAGTTTTAGTACATGGGGTAATTTTAATGTCATTTTGTGGTTTCTTTTAATGTCACATGAAATTTTCTGCAATGTAGTGTTGATGTTACCAACATACCATAAATGTACATTTCAGTCAGTATAATAATGGTTCCTCAGAAGAGCTAAATTCCCATTGGTTTTATCGTGTAACGTACACAAGTGGAAAAGTAGAAAAGAAATGAGGGAGAATGCAGGTTAAACACAAATAAACCAGCTTGGTTAATGTGTACAATTGAATTTCATGGTTTCTCATGAAGATTATCGTTTGTTTGTTCATCATTCTACATCCAAATACATTTCTTTATCTTTTTTGCATCATAAGGGAGAGGTCACACATGTGATTTTATATTCTGTTCATGTGTACCGGAAGTTGAGAGTCTTGTACGATGTGGCTATTGGCCCTCCAGTGCAAAAGGACCAAGATGTGCTATACGCATTGAACTGTTGGAATGGATGAGAGTCCTGTTACTAGAAACTCAATCCTCACTGCGAGCTATATGTCATTCCTTACAGTGGAAAAATTACATGTCAGATTCCGAGGTAGGTCGATGAGCTTTTTTGTGGAGCATAAATGTATTTCTATCATTCGCATAATACATGAAATGGATATGAAATAGAACTGGTATGTTGCATATGTCATTATTCAAAATGCCTGATCATTCATGTTAAGGTATCATCACATTCTCTAGTGTCTTTAAAGGAGTCAACCATTCTTCCAACATATATTTCAAATTGTGAGCATAAATTATCTATAAAGTGATCCTGAAATATCTTACTTTGCTGATGCAGTAGTTGCTATTACAGTTGTACAGATAACCATACAGATAGCAGCCGTAAGTGATTTTTAACATTTTTTGGTTTTAACATATTGTATCAACATTTAAAAAATGATGAATATATGTCAGCTCTTCACATCAGGCATTATATGTAATGTCAATCAATTGTTTGCTTTGTGAATTTAAAAATGTTTTCCTTTACTAATGGGTCAACTGTTGTGCTTAGCTTTATGTTATTCTTAAAATTTATTACAATTCTGACAGGCATTCTGTATTTTTTGACTGAAATTTCATTTACTTGCTGGCCTTATATCTGTAGAGTGAGCTATGACCTTACATGGTAATATATTGTTTTTGTTCTTTCAGACTGCATACTTGTATCGCACCTTAACAAACGAGACATTTGAAGAGTTTCGCTACTTTCATTATAAAACTGAAAAGCTCCCTGAGGAAGAAGAAGGCTTGTATGATGATGGCTCAGCTTGTCCAGCTTGCCCAAAGGTAATTTTCATTGTGTGTTCATAACTAGTTAATTGTTATTGGCAATAATGTTCATTTCAGCAGTGATTTCAGCAGTGATTTGAATATTGGCATGTGGCTAGTAACACTGTGGCATGAGTTATTTTAATGCCAAAGACAACTAGTATCATAACTTTTTCATAACCACAACTTTAAGTGTGGAATTTAAAAGACCAAGATGCACTGGGAAATGTTTGACAGAAAGCTGGGTGCCCTAGATGTCATGCACTCTGGTAACCAAAACATGCTGTGACTTACTTCTTTTTGTAGGCTAGTGTGTGAATGACCTTTTGAAATGCATCCTCAATAACCAGAAGCAAAATGATAAGAAAGGAAATGAAAACAAACCATTGGGTAATGTTTGTTGTTCAAAGACATTTCATATTGAAAATTAACCCATCACAATGTACATTGACGATACATGCAGTAATTTGTGTTGAAAATGCACTCTAGCAGTTCACATTTAAAATGAAAGTAACATAAGCATTCCATCCTCATAGTACAACAAAGAGAAGACAGAACATGATTAATTGAAAGAACTACCTTTTTTCATTCTGCAGAAAAATGGTAACATTTTTGTGTCACTTGATGCTAACTTTGGTCTGGTGAGGAAAAAAAATTCAGGTACAAGCTTAGAGCCACCCAAGCATGCTTCTAAATTTTTCATCAACCAGGAAGAAGTGGATGACTATGTCGACCAGTACAGTACACAGACATCTAGTAAGGAAGAACATCAAGTAAGTTCATCATATTACAGTCACATTGTACTGTACCAGCAACACTCATTTCAGACTTGCACAGTACATGGCTCCTTCAAAAATACTGCAGACTGTTTGTGTGGTATCTCCGCACATTTTTAAAGAACAATTGCTATTTATCATCATTAATGTTGCTATCAATAATCTAATCCAATTCCCAGATGTGATATTTAGTGAAGCATCGGGAGAATTTTGACTGCTTAAAGTATCATATTAAAACAAGATAAAGAACAGTCCATATTTGCTTCCATATTGTGATATGAGACGCTTGTTCACGCAGCTATTGGCATCATTTCAGGCTAATTAAACCTAACCTGTCACAATGTTTGTAAATTTAACAGGAGTGCAACAGTTTTCAAGCCACATCTGTTATCAGAACGAAGAATAAGACAGCAAACTTAGATGCCACTGGTGTATTTGGCTCAGCTTGTCGCCATGGTGTGCCCCGTCTTTTCCTGAGCATGCGCCACGGTGAAAGGTATGTCACATGGAATGCATCACATTTGACCCAAACAACATGGGTTAAGCATAAGCACTTGCTTTGTTTGAATGACAGACAGGATATAATTTTCTGATGGATCTACATTGTTCAATCGCCTCAACTTACACATATCGTCCCTGACATTCTCTCTAACTATAGATAAAAGCTGCCAAGTCACTTTTGCAACATCATTGCATCACTTTTCAATATTTATTATTTATTGATTTCAGGTATGCATACCCTGCTCTTTTACTGAAGAAATTACTGACGGGTAGTACCTTGCATCATCATGTCATTTATGATATAGCATGCAAGTTTGACACACATATTAAGGTAAATATTTTTGTTACTTATATCTCAAAGTTGAAATATGAAATTTCTTCATGTCATCAGAAAGGATTGAGATGTGTTCGAGGAGCAGTTGATCATTTTGACAGAGAGAAATGAACAATAACTGCAGAAATATATTCAGTCAACAACTGCCATCTGATTACTAAAATTTCTTTGCATCAATAGTATGTTGTCATATATTTTGTAACAAAAAATTACATAAAGAAGCTAAGAAAACCAAAACAAGATCAAAGCAATGAAGTAATTAAGTCATTCCATAATTCACGGTCAACAAAACATATTCATGATAACATTTTCACTTCTATTATCTTACAGAAAAGCTTGCCACAACTTACAGGATATGACCTTGCACTTCCTGTTTTTCATGCATATGGGCATAAGGTACAATGCCAGGTATAGAAACACATATTTTGCTTTCCTTTGGGTTTCAAACAAAATCCTAACCTACTGTATTCATGCAGGGGGTTTGTGTGTGTGTGTACAGAAAGTGTGTTCGTTTGTGATGACTGACACATTTCTTGATGGTTCCAAAATTCAGTGAAAGACTGTTGAAACTAAATTAAATGTGATTTCAATGTATTTAAAAGTTTACATGATTTAGACACAACAAATAGTCCAAAATGGACAAAGTTGCTCCTCAAACTATTTTCTTGTTTTGCCCATTTTGGCATATATAGCATTTAGGGCACACTTAAAGCCCCTGTAAAGGTTAACATCTGTCTTTTTCAGGTTGCATACAGCACAAGGTGGAGGAAAGATTATGGGCTGACAGATGGAGAAGGCATGGAAAGGTTGTGGTCATATTTAAGAAAATTTGCCCACATAACCAAAGAAATGACCCCTTCGCATCGCATCGACCTTCTCTCTGATGCACTTCGCCACTTTGCCATGGGAAAGGTTTGCAATCAAGGTAAGCTTCATCCTATCCCATGAGTTTTCAAAACTGTAGCCAATTAAACCATCCCCAATGAAATACAGGTTAAAGTTCTTCAAATGTTCAATACAGTCAAACAAATATTGATGTCATCGGAATTAGTGCATATGGGATAAAATGAGAATGTTTGCTTTCAATAGCATCTGCCTGCACTGTCAGATGAGTTTATTTAGCCATTATATGTCTCGACCAAAGTATAATCAGGTAGATGTGGCTAAATATTTGACTTTTGTTTCCAATTGTTTACTAGCGTTTTATTTATTTAATCTTTGTTTTTATGTTTTTATTAGCTGCCTCACTATGTTTGTGCCTCCAAAAATGCCGGGATGTCGCACAGAAATCAAACTCTGAAATTCAGGAGATTTGCAGAGAATGTGAGTGTTGTTATTTTTTAATGTACTAGACTATGTAAGTCCACAATAAAGGAGAACATTCATAAGGGCTTTATTCTCATTTGATAATCATAACTGCTATTTTCTAGACCTGCAGGTGCCATAACAGCCTCTGTGGTTGTTCCTTTAAATTATTCCACTACAATTGCATATAAAAGCCTGCATCATAGGTATCTTAGGAAATGGTTAAAGTGAATGCAAAACATTCACATATGCTCATTTGGAAACCTTTATTGCATGAAACTGAGCAACAAAAACATATGGTAGGTTTATGTCTCTTGCATCATTTTGGGATTTTCTTTTTCTGTGCAATAGTTAAAACCACAGTCGATAACATCAAAAGGTGGAGGGAAGAAGATAAGTGTGCCATTACCAAGAGAAAATCTTCAGGAAGTAAGTGTGTCCAATATCATAAGACTTTAGAAGCTCTAGAATTCACTAAAGCTTCCCCCACCCCAAGTGGTTGGTCCCATGACTACAACATGCACTTGTATAACTTACTGTTAAAGGTGCGTGTGAATCCTTTTGAATATATCTGCCCTCAGATGGGTAGTATTTGTGTTATTTTATAGATCCTTGGTCTCCACATTTTTATCGGCAGTTTGTCAATGTCTTGTAAGATATTGAGTCTTTGGAATACCATTGAAGGAATAATAATTTTTCTATAAGAAATGTCACTATACTGTTTACTACTTTGTATATATTCCATTTCATTTCACTTGTTTTAGTTTCTTATTATTTTTCACAATCCAGATTCTTAAACATTTGTGTGTTTTTTATTTCTCTTCAAGGACGTGCTTCATGGAAAGAGGTCTATGTTCAAAACCTGGACCAGTATCATCAACTAATGTGTGTTTTGCATATTACCAAAGAAAAGCTTGCTAAGTTACCTTTCTCCCCAAGGCTAAGTGTAACATAATAGCTGGAAGAAAAGCCATCAATGAAGATTACAATGTTGTGTATTCAGTGTATAATTTTATGACTAAACTAGTGAATTTCTTGGATAGTTAGGTTTCACAGTTATGTTCTGTAATTAATCTCAGATCCATGCATCTACTGGAGAAGATATATTATTATAAGAGGGCTATTAACAGAACATGCCTCAATAGTAATACATGTTGACATCTTTAATGAGGCCTGTTAATTGTCCTTGTTGCATGTAAAAACACATTTAGAAGCCATGACCTAATGAAGTTGGAAGTTGAGAGTTCTGTCTATGGCATTTACTATTAACCAAATAATTCATGCTTCACTGCCACAAGTATGTCCAATTGTTTTCATTAAGTCCTACTGAGATCATCATCAGGTTATGGAAACATGTATTTAAGCAACTATTCAAAGTTAACAGGAATGTCACTTTTATGAACTTTTTCTTTTCATTTACCTATTCAGTTGTGAATTAGCCTTGTGTGAAGACCACGACCACATCAGGCTGCTTAACACACATATTCGGGAGTAAGTACACATTAAAGCAATTGTATGCTGATATTTATAATGAAGGGAAGGTGTCCTTTTTCAAAAAGATGCACAGAATGTTACATTCTTGTCATGTACAGGTTTCCTCTCATTTCTATTGGTGTTTAAGTATTCATGGACACCCTACAAAATATATATGTTTGTGTGAATTTAGATATAGTTTTCCTTCTGATATAAGTGCAAACATGTACAGGTTAAAATGTATGAAATATACTTTTGTTTTAGGGAAGATAATCAGTGAGTTTGATGTTAATATGGTAGTGACACTTTGATATACTTCAGACAAGTGGAAAAGTGTTATTTCAGTCATAACTCTCAATTTAGTTTAGATTACACATGTCAGGTATGTGATTCATATAGTCGTACATATTTCTAGTTGTTACTGTGTCTAGTTTCAATTGCTTCACTCTTTAACTTAGCTGATAACTGATTTAATTGTCTGGCTGTTCTGATTTGGAACAATGGCTGTCTTCCTATAGCCAAAGTTAGTAACAAATAAAATTAACAATTAGCCTATGTTGAGTTTGTGTTCTAGCAATGAAGTAAGTGTTTGTTCAATTGTTTTTTTGTTGTTACTATTTGGAAGCCTACATAGAAGAATGATTCAACAAAGCTTGTTGTAATTTCCAAATTTACCAATTTCATTTAAATATTATGTATTATCTAAACTGATATATTGGAGTTAGGTCATTCTCTAAATTTATGTTACTTTTATATTTTCAAACCTTGTCAATAATATTACCTTATCCAATTCATAACCAACTTCTTTCTTTATATTGCTCAAATTTTGCAGAGTGCTAGATGCAATACAGAAATCTGAAAAAAAACACGACATCACAAGTCGCTGGTCCAGGGATTCTGTCGAATACACCTCCATTTCAACTGAGCTTTGTGAAGTAAAACGGAAAAACATCCTTGAGAAGATGAGGAGTCAGGTGGTTGAGTACAGCTACCTCAAAGAAATTTCCAAAAAGTACAGTGGTAAGCTGCATTGAAATATCTCTTATAGACTTCTTAATATGTGTTTCTGAAAGGTGAAATGTAGATGTATTGCAGCAATACTGCTTGTTCTTCTCAATTTAAATAATTGTGGTTTTATATCATATATTTTTCTTTATTGTTTATTTGTCTGATTAGCGGGGAACAACTGTTGAGTCCAGACCAGATTAAAAGAATTTTAATCCAGTTATTGCTCAGTAATTTATTTCAGGTTTTTGGTGTGCTATTGCTGAGCTGTGCCTGCACAAGCACCACACTGTTTTCATGTGAACATTCTTTATGTGTGAATATTGTATAGCAGTATTTGCAGACACATAACCAATTTTTTCTGGTATGTATGTTGGACTTGCTACTTATGTGCATATCAACTGGTTTAGAGAGTTCTTTTATATCATTTAATAACTGTTTTAATTACTGACTAACTGATCATTGTTGTTTCTTGCAATTTAGATGGACAAGCTATTGCACAGCGGGTAGGGAAGCAGTTTAAAAAATCTTCTGGATCCATAAAGGGTCTCATCCAAACCTACAATGGAATTTTCAGGCTTGACCAACCCATCACATTTGCACAAGTGGCGGACTTGTCCAATAATTTGTATCATGTTTTGGATGATGCACATTCAACGGTAATTATTATTGTATATGTTTGACAGTTTACTGACTGATCAGTTGTTTTTCTGGGTCATTGCACCTTTAAATGTACATATAACGGTTGCTCTGGTACTTAAAGGGTAGACAGTCAACAACAATTTTGTTTGGTTCCTAACAACAGCAGACAAAGTAGGACTGACATCACTGACCATTACTGTTTTAAACTAGATGAAAATGTGTATCATACATAGATCATCCACATATAGAGCAAACAGGGATCATAGATTGTAATCCTGCTAGTAACTGCATGCCTCTTTACAATTTAAAAGATGAACTATGTATATGTATATTTAGTAATTTATTTGTAGAAAATATGTGCACAATTACAATGACTGCATCACTGGAACAGTCACACCATGTAGCCCATTCATTTGATTACTGTATTTAGTATTTGTACAATGAATGCAGTGTTAATATATGCATATTGTTATTGAATTGTTCAATAAGGGAACATACTTACTTCTTAATTTCCAGGACAAACAAAAAATTCCAATGAGTGTGAAGAGGAAGGCAGTGTGTGCCCTCAACATGCTAGACAGAGCAAATGAAGAGGAAAATATCACTACAAAGGAGATGAAGAACACCATTGAGTTTTATGAAGTTCAGGCCTCATTACTTCAAAACCTTATTTCAAATTTAGAGCTGCATCAACCCCGGTCACTGAAGGAAGAAGGCCTGTTAGTTCATTACAGAGGAAAGAAGTCTTCAATTGATTCTTTATCTCCTATATTAAAAAGTCAATTTGCTATAGCTCGTAGAGGAAATATTGATATTCCTGTAAATCAGTTGACCTTGAGTGAAGATGAAGAAGAAGAACATGAGTAGTCCGACCAATTAGAATATTCATGTTGAGAAAATTAATATATAACAGAGACTTCATAACATTTCATATATTGACCACTGTTTTAAAAATATTTTGGCTCTTGTGTATAATTTCTTTTACTATTATATGTACAATGCAAGGTCCATTAGTAACATGTTATTACCAAATTTTTTCGTAATAAACATGCCACTGGCAAATCAAAAACAAATTCACCAAATGCCATCAGATAGGATCTCTATTAATCCATCTTATAACAGTTCTTACTGCTTGCAATATGTTATTTCCATTTTCAAATTATGTTTTGGTAAGACAATATTTTTATGGTCAGTGCAAGGAAACATTTCATTACTCTTTTGTTATCAAGTTTATATTCCACAGATAACTACGTGAAGGAAGTTGTTGTATTGGTTACATCAGAACAGATGTGATGGTATGGAACCTAAAAGTTCCAGGATACCCATTTACCTTCTCTGGAGAGGATTTTTGCATGTGTCAATAGGAAGTGTTTTCCAGTCTTGCATTCATGTTTGTTGAATATTTCAAAAAATTGTTTTAAATGGGATCTTCAATTAATGCTTCCAGAGTTATAAGATTTTAAATTATCAGACGTTTTTTGCCAATACCAGTGATGATGGAGTTTATTCTTCCAAAGTTCTCACCTTCATGAGATTAATTCTTTGGAGCAACTATTCTTATGTATTTTGCATTACTCTATTTAGGTTTAATTTCCTGGTCAGTAACTTCCACTGGTGAACATGTATTTTCCACTTCGTCGAAGAAGGAGGTAAAAATTCATTATAAACATGACCTTCTATCATATTTCAGGCAGTGCCTCTAGCAGTAATAACTTGTATTTGTAACATACCTTTTATCAAATTTAAAAGTTCTACAATTTAAGTTCTACATTAGGGCAACACTACAGTGGTATGGTAGGTTTACGAGCCATTTTTCATGCCTTATGTGGAGTGGGTGTGTTTTGTATAGCTCACATTCAAGTGACTGAAATGTTTGATAGGTCAAGAAAGTTCATGAAGGTGACCCCAAGTATAATTGTGATTGGTAATATTATTCACTGTGTGTGTGTATTTTTTTATGTCTCTCTGTCTACCTTTTTCCAATTTCCACATGTAACAGTCCATTGAAAACCTATACTAGATAATTGAGGAAAACGAATTGTACTTGCTGCAGAGCAAGTGGCATGATAAATGAGTGGGAATTAATAGTTGAAAGACTTTCTACAAGGGTGATCTTACTGGGTACCTTCATAATTTGGTGATCATATCCCCCACCCCCCCCCCCTTTGTATTGTCGAAACATACTGCATTTGACACTTGATTGGTCTATTCATCATTTGACTAGATATCCACCTGTCGCCATCCACCCACACCCTTACTGGAAGCAGGGACGTGGCTAGAGTGGGGGGGGTGTCTCACCCGCTCCCCCCAATCTTGGTAAAACTGACAATAGTTGGAAAATTTGAGTGCGACAGTCGGAATTTCCGACTGTAGCACTCTAATTAACCTAGGCCTATTCATATATTCTTGTGATTGTAAATGAACTAAAAATTTCGGTCAAAATTGACCATATAGCCATATTTACCACGTTTTCCATGCCACTTTGAGAAATTACATGTCGCGATCCTTCTACTTCACCGTACAAAACTTCGTATGGTTTTTAAGTTCAGGATATATAGGCCTAATACCCTATGGAATACAATAAAACACTCAATGCTAATCTACGGAAGCTTAAAAGTGCCATCAACATAAGAAAAACTTTGCCTCATAAGTTGACATATTTTCTGCAAAATGTTTAATTGTTCACTTCATTCCAAATGCTCAGTTGGAATGAAGTGAACAATTGAAACAATTTCCATGTGAGTTATTAATAGGGGGGGGGGGGGGGGGGGGGGGGGGGGGGGGGGGGGGGGGGGGGGGGGGGGGGGGGGGGGGGGGGGGGGGGGGGGGGGGGGGGGGGGGGGGGGGGGGGGGGGGG
>JAIPMN010034055.1:19904-31536 GCA_020650975.1 Apostichopus californicus
GGGGGGGCTGGCGCCCCCAGCCCCACCGGTTCCTACGCCCTTGATTGATTCATTATCCACCCCCATCATTTGAGAACGGCAAAAGAAGAAATTTCAAGTACACGCGGTATTTTATTAATGCTACAAGGATATGAACAGACGAATCCTCAAATAGAATAGAACTGTTTCATGAATAAGTTGTGTTCAGATAAGATGGGAAATAAATTGTGTTAAGTAAGAGAATGGCATAATTTTTTGGACCTGTCACAAGACACACTGTGACCGCTATTCATCACGTCACATGCACATCAAGTCACGCATAATGCACACCATGATCGTATTTGTAGATCAATTGTGATGTACGGTTGAACTGCATTATTAATCTCTGGCGGCATATTTCCTTCTTTCTGTTACCTATTTGTGTCAACCAATGAAAATTGAATTCATCAAATTATCATTTAATTTTCTATTGTTCCCTAAATGTTCCACATGTAAGGCATTGTTGTCAATTGTTAATTGCATCTCGGCAGGACTCTACACCACTCAAACACCACTCAAATCGCAAACTAAGTTGTTCAATTACTGAATGATATAAGAGCACGCTGCGTACGGTATTCTGGATTGTAGCCGTAGCCTATAAATGTTGAACAGGTAGCCTATGAAACACTAGATCTGTCACTGAAATAGTAACAGCATGTATTAATCGCAAACTGAAAAATGTATATGAAACTTTCATTAGACCATTTCACATAGGGTATGCAAATAAAGAAAAAGTGTTGCAAATAGTGTCGAACATTCCATATTAAAATATGTGTCGCAAAATTTAAAAACTGGATTAAAACTAATTTTCATAAAATTTTATTTTTTCCATTACGGTTAGAGCATCCCACGGAGTACATCCAAAGTATGAAATATCACGAAAGGTGATCCCTTATAAATTATCAGTATACCAGATTTGAAAAACCGGAAATCAAAACTCATTTAACCGAAATTAAATTTGAAGCTTTATGAATTATCCACCCCCCCCCCACCCATGCAATTGCCATGGTATTTTCAGAGCTTTCATCATAATTATTATTGATATAGTTTTAAGACTTCATGCCGTTAATCTGCTGACCGACTCATTCTTTTATATTTGCTTGAATGTAAAACGACTGTTCATTGAAGGTTAGTCAAAACAAGGACTGTTCCTCATAGAATTAAATTTAACGAGAAACGGTAAAGTGAGAAAAAGGGGAAAATGGAGGCGCTTTTGTAAGCAGAGCAGTGTATTTTTTACTTCAATGGTACAGACCCGTATCTCAATTCGGCTCTGGCTTTGTATATAGAACTTTCATTTCGGCTTCCAGTTATTTTATAGCAAATATTTTGGTAATACACTCCAGTACGTTTGCCGTATGAATGCTCCACCCGACTCTGGATGTCGTCTTCTTCGTAAGTTAAGTTCTATGCCGCCAACATAATATGCGGCATGTATTGTTTGCGTGACTGCACACTGTGATTGGCGGAAAGTTATTGAAAGTTCACGAACACTTGTCAAGTTTAATTAGTACTTCTGTCCATGTGATCAATCGAGATGGCTGATGGAGAAGTAATTAACCAAAACGATAACGTAATGTATATGGTCATATTTATTACAAATAATGTGTTGGTTTCGGCTGAACGTAAAGCCTTCAGCCTTAGTTCAGTACTACTACGCTATAATTAGTGATAGCCTATTGACCACACGTTGTGAACTAAACAATAAGGGGTTTATAGGGCCTAAGCCTTAACAATGTTAAGACCATGGTATTAATTGTTACTAACCTGCCAGCTAGTCGTAATGAGTACCAGTACAAAAAGATTGGGCCAGCATAGTACTCCTAGGGCTGTAGACCTAACTTGGACATAATGATAAACTGTCCTATGTTGCCCATGGCTTGGGATGCTTTACCGATGTAAAAACATTGAAGGTGCCCAGTTGTTAAATGCATATAGTAATACTAGAAACAGATGTAATCATTTGGCCTGGTCACATGTACTGTATACACAAACTGCATACCCAACCCATGTACAGCAGATCTCGTCCCTGGCAGTCACATTCTGCAGCCCATGCAACTCATGAACGGGCTAATATTTCCTGACACGTAGGCTATGTACACAAGAAAGAAACGATTATTAAATTGGGAAAATGCTACAGGCATAGGCCTATGTGTATGGTAAGATTCAGAAAGGTAAATTTCATGTTGATGACACTTACAAACCTAGGCTTATACTATAGGCCTATGTATGCTACCATGTAAAGTTCATATGTCATTTGCAGAGGTGAAGGTTGTTTTTAGTTAGATACCTAGCATTGGTTGGCAGGCCGCCAGAATCCATAGTCGTTGATAGAATCTATGCGTTGTTGTGTGTCTATCTGTGTACGTTATGTGCATGACATGATATTATATTTGCATACATTTGCATTTAGCTGTGCGTGATTGCATGATTGGCTTATTCAATGCGGAGAATGTCCGCCTCACAATCCTTAGGTTATAGGATCAAAATTCAGCCAGGAGCCAGATTCTCTTGACCTAATCAAAAGCTGCTAGTGTAATGGTGATGTGCAGAGTCTTCCATGGATTTAGTATTTCTTGCTTGTGAACTTGGGAAAAGGGGTTTGTTTCTGTTCTTCACTTTGTTTCAAAACAACTTTGTTTGTCATGGTTGCACTACAGTGATGTCGAATGGGGTGCCTTTGCCTACAGTACCTCGGTATTTGAGAAAGTGGTCAGATGCTGGGGCATACACTCATGTTCGTCGGATGGGGACGTTAAATGCTGGTTTATTCCAGTTTGCGTGACTTCAAAGAAGCATGTTTTTTAATTCAGGTGTTCTCAGTTTGTCTTTGTCCTGTAAGGACGTATTATTGTTGATATCCTCATTTCTTTTTATTGTATAACTATTTCATCCCATCGATTGCTCTCAATTTGGAATCTGAACATTTCAATAAAGTTTATCACAAGAAATTCTAAAAAGTATCCGACTTGTCTCCTGAACTGTTTCCTGTATAATCGCTATTTTTCGGACTTAACCCTCTGCAGAATAATCTTGTGAAGGGCGCCAAGCAAACCTGACATAAGTTCACCTAAAACCCAGTCTTAAACCATGATTGATATAGGCCTACTACTTACTAGGCCACCATGTAGCATGGTCATAGGACCTGGCCTAGCTATTGTATATAGGTTAAGCTTTGCTACATTTGTGAATGTAATGATGCAATTCCTGTCATGGGTTTTCAAGTCAACTCCAATGGTGAAAAGAATTTTTCATGAAAAATCCATTCAAGTTATTTTTATAAGTTGTTGACAACTTGGAACAGTAAATCAAGATGGTAATCGGCACATTTATTTAGAATAAATTATATGTCTTTCATCAGCAGTATCTCAACTTTTCATGTATGATATTTCTTTTTGCCAGAAAGAAAGTTTGTGCTGGATTCCAAGTTGAACATCTTCTTAATTATTTGATTTTGAAAAAAATATTTGTGCACTATACACTCAGAATACGTTTCTTACTTCTTCTTTTTGTGTAGGTTGTTGACCATAAACTGATACTGGAGGAGTATTGGCAAAATGGAATGACTAGTTATGGTTCATCAAGAAATAATGAAAGAGTTGCAGAAATAGTTAAAAAAACTGGCATGTCGGCAAAGAAAGTAAAGGTAACGAAAGATAAGTCTTCTGTCCCTCTCAAAGACATGATCATGCACAACTACAGTTTTAGTTGAAAGATTGTGTCGAAATTAAGCTCACGTAATATTCATGCATAAATGAGAGTACAAGCACAGGTGTTATAGTTACAATATTGCAAGCAAATATTTCTTCTAGGTGAGATGTGCGTCCAAAGTGCAAACAGGTATAGTAGATTATGTTTTATCAAGTTGATAGTGCACAGTGAATTTCCAGTGGTAATATGATTGAGTATGTTCCTACAATTAAGAGTTCTCAATCAACTTTCTTTGAAGCCAGCTAGAGAGAAACTTTGGTTGGAGGAAGTGGCTATGTAGGAGAACCAAATGTAATTATACATGTATAGAATAAGCAATATGCACAGTAGGTTCATGTGGTTCTAATACATAAAGTTTGTATTCCTGGTTAAAGCTAGTTTCGTGGATCAATCTTTATTTTTGGCTTGGTTTGAATCTTTCATGAACCAAATTGGTATGTATACTGCCAATTTGATTACGAATTCTTATTATAATAAACTGACTGTCTCAATAAACAAACAAAAGTGAGAGGATGTTCATTCCAAACAAAATGTGATGAGCACTTTGTCTGCACTTTTTTTCCACCTGATTTTCATCAACAGTGTTGGATCAAGTCACGAAATAGGATGGAAACAAGAAGGAGGTTTGGGAGAACCAAAGCTCCAAGTGTTCATGCACGAAAGAAAAGTGCATACTGCACATTTTTGTCTGAATATATGGCAAAGGAAGGTAAGGAAAATTACCTTCATTTTGAAATGGTTATTTCAACTAGAAACTTATGAAATATTGTGACATTAGCTTGTGCTCAGAAGAAATGAAAGAAGAAAATAAAATAGTCAGTAATTCCTTATCAGTGTTTTGCTAACTTGAGACCCCAGGTCCCCTATGCACGAAAATCCATCTGCATAAACAGATTCCAACTGGATGGGGTCCCTGGCCGGGATGCACAGGTTTTCACTAGAGAACAAGAGTTGTCTTTTAATCCAAAAAGCAGGTTCTCATAGTGGACATTCTTTGAGCTTGCCAAACAATAGACACAGGAAATAGTCTGAACATAAAACCAGACAAAAATGATGCCCATGTACAAAAGCTACAACTCAAACTTGATATGATTCAAGGAACTGAAATACTAGATGTATGTTACATATATGTGCAAGGCTGAAAAACCTTGGAAATATCACAAAAGATAAAGCAAACACTTCCCAAATTGTTGCTCAAAAACTTTCCGAATTGTTGCTTCAAAAATGGCATTTATGCTCACTTAAAAAATATATAGTACACAAATACTAGACCACTTCTGGTGTTTAAAAAAAAAATTCCTAGAACTTTCCAAAATACAGATATAATGATATCCTACCATAGTTACTTTCAGGTGTACAGAAAATAGCCGTAGATAGGGGCAGTGATATCAAAATGTGCATGTACAGTATGAGCTTTTGATCATGTTTTCATGGGGAATAGACTGGTTCATGAGGGATGTTCGATTGATTTGAGGTGCGTTCTATGAAATAAATGGAGGTTGTAAATATTACATGAATGTGTCGATCTAGTTTTCTCAAACATCTAATTGTTTGCTTTCTTTGCAAATCATTATACTGACTGACCTTATTAATTCTAGATTGGAACCAACCATTTTACTCAGTTAAACTTTCATTGGAAAGTGTCGAGAGTGTGAGCAAACATGTGTAATAGGGTTGCAGGGTTCTACCAGAAAATTTGTATTTATTTTGTTCATATTTTTACACCAAGTTTAGAGAGATGCTTATGACATTTGAAGAGTATATTCTGTAAAATTGCACTAGTCATTTGAAGCATATTTTAGTAATCTTGATATATTTGATAGGGAACAAACTTTGAGGCTGATTTGATGATGTATGAAGGTAGGCCATTGCAGTTATAGATCTATTACTTTGCAGAAATTTTCACAGCTATGTGGGAGGTAACCAGTCAGGTGTCTGGTTACTCGACCATTCTGTACCCAAGAAATGAACTAGTGTACTACCCAAACTGAAGATTACTCATCTTAAAATGTGATGTTATTGCTCTTCTATCAGGTGGCCACTGAGAAAAAAAAATTGCTTTCATTATTATTTCTTTGTGTCTTTGGCAGCATTAGGGGCTAATAAACTTTCTCCAAGACAACTAAGACAACAAACTATGCATATTGTCCGACCAGGGTCCATAATGTTTCTTAAAACAGAAGCCATTATTGTATTGTTCTCTTATTGAGGCTATTGTATTTATACAAACACTGCTTATCATGTAGTGTAATATTTATCTTTGCCATGTTGTAGGTACTAATGCAACTCTGTCTGCTCAAATATTAAGATGAAGAAACACAAGGTACTTTCATGGGCTGTTAATGAAATTGGGAGGTATTGTGTGTAAATGCTCCAAGCACAAATTTGAAAGGAAAAGTAATATCCAATAATCATATCACTTCCTTTGTATATTGTCTTTGTACAGCCAATAAGTCTCAACAGAGCAGAAAGGATCTGCTGAAAAGTGCAGGGGAAGCATGGAGAAAGATTAAAGCAAGTAAAACAAGTTTAAACAATTACAATCTTGCTGCAAGTAAGAAGAATGCCAACAACAAAAAGTTGAGCCAGCATCAGATGAAACCGTGGCAAAACAAAGTTGTGAAGGAGATGCAGGTGTTGGTAAGAAATACAAAATCATCAAATGGCAGTTTTGCAGCAATATGCTCTATTGTTAACTTTTCAAACAATAATATCAAAGAATTAACTGTTTGCTAAGATGAATTATTGTCTGAAGGCTTTGGATACTTTCTTTTTGGACTGTCTGTTAAAAATGAGATTTCTATTGGGTTTTGCACACGACTTGTTGGTCTACATGTGGAAGAATATTTACATCCTCAGTCTCATCAAGCAAACAGTTATTGTAAATGTTTTGATCATAGTAACAATCCTTTTAATTAAAAATCTCATCTTCAAATACATATCCTATTAAACAGTAAAAAAGTAAGAGAAGTTGACACTGCCTTTATGCCTGTTTACATTCAATGCTTTGTTGATGTTTCCTGTTGATAGCGCTGAAGACCAACCTCTATATCTTTTGCACTTTGTAAATCGAGCTGATGGCTCTCATTCCTTCATTGTTAATTTAAATGTTCTTATAAAAATTGTCAGTTAGCTAAAATTTTGTAAAAGAAGTATATCATTGGCAAGGTGGGTTCGAAGACTATCCATAATGAAAGAGATTAATTTTTTGGTTTTGAACAATTATCATGTGCATTTTCACTCGCCAAATGGGGACATCAACAGCACAATTATCAATGGTTACTTTTTTACTCCTTCACAGTGTGAGAAACTTGAGGAGCAAAACTGTGAGGCTTTTGTCGCAGTAGTCAATTCAGATGGGGAACTGATTACAGCAGGAACAGATATGGCGAAAAACTTCATGCAGAGAGAAGATCTGTTCCTGCAACGATTTGGCCTTGCTGTATCTGGCAAAGGTATTTTCACATATTTCACTATGTGTCATATGTGTATCTGTACATTGCCAAAAAAGGCACGTAATCGTTTGTTATGGTTGCATATATCATGACCGCACAGCTTCATGACATACGTAACAAACTCTTAGGAGAAATGAAAGTTTATTGTATAGTGGGAGATCAACCTCAGCTGAGGAAGATTGTGTTCCCGCAGAAACTATGATTAGAAAAGAAATGGAAATTGTTCACCTCTTGGAAACAATGTGATTTAACTAATAATAACTGCTTTGGAATGAAAGTGAACAGTACTTAATGTAGAATATTGTTCACGACTACTGAACCTATGCACCTTAAATGATCTTCAGTATTAACCCCATATTAAGAGCAAATCATTGTCCAACTGGATAAAATCATGTTCAGTGTGATACTAGATATGAATATTTTCAAGAAAATGTGGCAGTACATATAGGAAACAAGATTGAAAAATGTATGTTGCATAACTGGAAGTTGTATGTTTGGAATGGATTATTGTTTGCTTTATACTTTATATTTCATTCAATGTTATAGAACAGTTTGCTTGTAAGTCAAAGGATTCTTGGGATGATCTGCGCTGCAAAGTCCAAGAAATATTCAATGAGAAGTTTTGTAAGTATGTTACAACAAGTTTATTACTGTAGATTCAAAAGCAGAACAATTAAGACCTTCTGGTGAGATATTATATGTATATTGCTACTTTAGTGTTCATGGAATGTAAGAGCTAGAATCGACCTTCCTTGTATTTGTACGAAATCCACATTTACTTCTAGAACTCCTCCTGCGAAAACCCTGATGATCTGCAATGCTTCCCTGAAATGGGCAAGGTTCCAAAGGGGGAAATGTACCTCGATCATCTTTCCCTTTGAGAAAAGTTTATCATGATCAATGTTGTTAAATGCAACATGGTGTAATTTTGTTTCTACCATTTAAAGTGAATTAATGTGAAATAAAAAACATATTGTTAATGGTGGGCCTGCTGGTTCTACTTTTATAGGTACAATGCATCCCTGGTGGGCTTGAAATATCCAAACATGGGCCTGTAGGATGTAGGTTGTTAACCCCTGTTCTATGGTAGATAAATATCCCAAAGCTTCTCGGTATTTGTCCAAAAATAAATTGAACATACATTAAGTTTGCAGTTTGTGAGAGCTAGATTAAATACAATTTGATATTATTTTTTGCAGAAGGAATCTATTACATGGTGTAAATGTGTCTGTATATGAACAGTGTTGTGCATAGTATAAGGAGGGGGGGGGGGGCTAGATGTGTGATTCTCCTGTTTGATATGCAGGAGTGGTTTAAGGGGAGAGGCTGTTATCCCCATCTGAGTGTTTTTCCTGAATTGTTACAGAGGTGGGTCATCTGGTCAAGCCCCTCCATCCATTTGGGCATATTACTTCATGTGACAATATCTTGTAATCCCAATATGATGCTCGAAAATTAAATATTGCTTGAAGTTTAAACTTTGTTTGTACATTGCCTGTTGTGAGTAGATGATACCTCTTGTGTGTTTGTTCATGTATGTCAAAGTCTGAAACACATGTGTCTGTGATATCTCCAGAAAATAAAAATTGGTTGAACTTCAAACTTGATATGTGCATTGCCTATAGTTAGTACAAGATTCCTAATGTTTTATAAGGCAGTCAATGTGTTTAAAAGTCAACAGAAGTCAATGCCAAGAAACTTTTTAACATGATATCTTCAGAAGTGAATGATATTTGAAACTTAAACTCAGTTTGATGGTAGCCCTTGGCAAGTAGATGATTCTTATGGATTTCAATAGGTATATCAATTCATGTTAAAGGGTGTAAAGACTCGCGCAAAAAGAAACGTCCAATGCTGGTAATTTGACCTAGTTCGAATGAGGTGTTATAGAAGTGTTTAACACCACCGTCGATCCCGCAGAAAATACACACACAGCTTGCTACCGTCGGTAATAGACACTAGTGTACAGTCAGTACATACAGCTGCGGTCAATACCCACATCACAGTATACAAACAATACAGCGATGGACATCTCAGGTCCAGTTACAGATAACAATTAAGGTATCACGTTTCATTACTGTCTGCATTTTGTAGCGACACAAAGAAAACGTCACTGGCAAGCAACAGAAAGTTAACTTTTTCAGATGGCCGCACACGGTTTGGGGCGAGTCTTCAATGCCTTTAAAAAATTAAGTAAACAGAGATCAAAGTCTGGGAAGTAACAGTTTGTCCGTGTCATGTACCAGGTTGCACTTAGTAAGTTGTTGTTTGTGTGAGGGTTCATTTAAGGTCAATATGGTATCTCCAGAAAATTGAAATTCAAATTTGAGGAGGAAGTGATACGTATTTTTTTTTTCCATTCAGTCCGATGGTCATCTGAATTAAACAAAGTATCTTCAGAAATAAGTCTTATTTATAATTTCAAAAGTGGAACATATAGTCGTTAATGGGTAATCGATCCATACCTTTCATCATGGGTGTCAAATATGATTTGAGGGTAATAGATCAAAGTTTAAAAACATCCGAAGCATGAAAACCAAATAATGGTGAGAAAATGTTCCGTTCTAGTGTTGCAGAGATCAAATGGTACCAATTGTAAAATATGGCTGCATTGCAGATGCTTCTTTCAAACTTCTATCAAATAGGCAAGCCAGTAATTGTAATAACAACTCAAAACTAAATATCAGTGGTTGTTATCAGATTTGCTATGAAATTTTTAAAAGTACAAAGAAATCAAGGGTGAAACAGGGTTGAAATAGGGATCAGTAGTGTCTATAAGGGCTGATCTACCTCAGTTGGTAGAGCTCAGAACTTGCAATCCCAAAGACGCTCTTTCAAATCCTGTCTTAGCCTTAAGTTATTTGCACTATTCAAAATTTCATTAAAATATCTCCCAGTCAGATTTTTATAATTCAGTTTGCATTACATGTTTAAGGTGCATTAACCGGGGAACGTCGGATGAGCTACAAGAAAATAGCAGCTGGGGAAGTCAGTGTTTGTGGCCTACCACCAGGTGTCTCATTCAATCGGCCATCGTCATATGGGCTGGAGGACCTACAGGCAATTGTGCAGAACAGCAGTAAAATTTATTGTGGTATGTGAAAAGCTGAACCGTAAGTTCACAATAATATGTGCAGTCAGAAAAGCTCAGAGAAACAGTTCTGTAGATTATAGAGTTGATGAAAAATGTTCTCGTTTAAAAGTGTATGCCTCTCTGACCTTTTAATTCTGATTATATGTTAAGGAAGAACCCATTCTTACTTGATTGGAAAGGGGAGGGTTGGCATGCCACCCCTGACTGGTATCCATGGTGGACCGTATCTGCTTCTTTTGCAACTGTTTTGAGCTGTTATACCAGTAGAGCTTATTTGAAGCAATCAATTCAAACAACAGCTGAGACAGTGAGATAATTAAATTAGAAAACTCTGTCTACTTTACATTTTCAAAAGGGAATACAAATTTTAAAGCAGGGCTTTTCATTTTCATGAGGGACATTGTTAACATTTTTCACAAAGGTTAGGGCGCTCGGGACATTCCCCTGGTGCTTCTGGTTCTTTCATCCTATGACACTTGCATCTGTGCCAACAACCAATGACAAGAGATTAATTGTGTTACACATTTAAACAGCTGGTCTTTTGTGTTGTCATGAATTGAATGCAGTACATTTCTACTTATTGATGGGTTTATAAAGAAACTAGCACCAAAGATAAAAACAATGATGTAAGATGATATTTGCAAACATAATAGTATATTATACATATCCTGCAGGGTTTCAAGACATAAACACAATTTGAATAATTGTCCTCCAAAGTAATTGTTTTTCCTTTGCAGAAGTAATGGAGATGGTGGATGCACCCATCTCTGAAGAGTTGCAAGAAGACAACCAACCCCAAACCAGTGAGCCTGAAGGTTTGATACTCTTAATTTGTTGATACTGTGACAAGAAGAAGCAAACCTTTGCAATACCATCTGTACCTGACCCTTGTAAGAAACACTAATGATGTAAGAATATACTTTTATTGATGTTTGCAAACATACTAGTATATTATGCATATCCTGCATAACTTCAAGACACCATAACAACAGTTTGTTTACTTTGGACAATGAAAGGAGTAATTTTCCTCTCAAATGTATATTTTGCAGAAGAAATGGAGAGGGTGAATGCACCCATCCCTGAAGAGTTGCCAGATGAAATCGCACCCGAAACCAGTGAGTGTTACAATATGATACTCTTAATTTTCTGATACTGCAACAAGAAGAAGCAAGCGTTTGCTATACCATCTGTACCTGACCTTTAAATAAGAAACACTATAAAAACTCCAGTACAAATGTTTGATGTTTTGTACAAGATAATGATATGGCAGAGTATGTTCTTTAGCTATCATGATTGGATTTTGACCATATAACTTCATCAAAACCACAATGCATATTTGCATTCTGGTTTATAT
>JAIPMN010034069.1:0-17733 GCA_020650975.1 Apostichopus californicus
TCCGACGTCTCTACGTTCCGACGTCTCTACGTTCCGACGTCTCTACGTTCCGACGTCTCTACGTTCCGACGTCTCTACGTTCCGACGTCTCTACGTTCCGACGTCTCTAGGTTTTTTTTTTTAGACCAACAATTTTCGGGGCAAAATATTGTTTGGACGAAATTTTTTTGGGACCAAAATTGTTTTCCGAAAAAATTTTACACCCCCCAAAAAATTTAGGTTCGAACAAATTTGGGCACAACAAATTTAAGTCCCCCAAAAAAAATTTCGTCCAAACAAAATTTTCGTCCCAAAGAATTTGGTCCGAAAAATTAGGAGTCAAAAAATAATTTCGTATTGTGGGAACATAGAGACGTCGGAACATAGAGATGTCACCAAAATCTCGTGACAAAAATACCTACGCCTACCGCTACAATTAAGTAATTCCTTTGATGTTACTATAAATGAAGAACCAAGCAATCATTTTAAATCGGCGGCAGGCCTACCATTTTTGCTATATTCTTGCAAGCCGGCCAAAAAACCGGGAAAAATGGGGAAAATATCAAATAAATTTGATGTCCATGAAAATGAGGCCTATATTTTACTTTTTGATTAATTTTGAATTTTGTTAAATGAACATAGGGTTCCACCGGATATGGCACAGCAAATAGCCGTTCGTATTTGCGACGGGAGTGGAAAGACTCTAAAAGGCTGGACCTTCTTAACTTTCAACAGTGTCTGCTACACATATGGTGCTTTTTACGTGACCCGCCATGCGGGATAAAAAAAAACGTCACGGCCAAACGGCACTACCGAATCATTCCATTCTGATAAACGAAACTCAGGTCAAGCGAGCCACAAAAATAAATATGCCCACCGACCTGACCTGCAGAGACAAACCCCCAACCACCCACTCAAACATTCAAAAAACCACTCAATCAGTATTGGTTAGGTTAGAATAGCTGTCGAATACCCCGTGTTATTGAAACTTAACCAAAATAGGTGGTACGGGCTACGAGGTAAAATTGGATAAGTGATAGATGGCGCTATCTAATTTACGGATAAGCTTAAGTTCCACAGTGCAATATCATAAATCAATTTTACGTGTAGGGGAAGGTGGGCGGATCACGGGGCACAGTGAATCTTGGATAACTCTAATATTAATGTATAGCGCCACCATTTCAACTCAAGCCTTTCAGCCTACAAGTCACAGAAACGTTAGTAGGGAGGCGCAGCTTCTCGGAAATTAGTGAGGATTTGTTGATTTTCATCTCCAAATCTAAAATTTTGAATGTCATCATCCAAGTCTCCTAAAAAATAGGATGAATTCATCAGCAACAGATATAGGACTATGTGTTTAGTCATGTTTGAGCCTAGTGTTATAAGTTAGGTAACAATCATTGTGCAAAACCATATTGGGGCAGAGTGGATCGGGGCACAGTGAATCACATTGGTCAGTGATCCACTGTGCCCCAGGGACTTTATCACATGTTTCTCATACTATGTGAATGTTTGGACAATGTATTTGTGCTAAATGATGTTGTTATATAACAACACTGGTAAAATATCGATAGTGACGGTTTAGTAGATTTGCTAGGCCTATGCAATGTCATTTGCGTCATCACCTGTAGGCTATGGCTACAATGAAAAAATAAAAAAACCTGCGTGTGGTTACGTGAAACACATGCATGTGTGTTATGCCTATAGCCTAGGCCTACTGTGGCCAAATTATTTCGCGCCACAAAATTTTTAATTGTGCTGCCCACCAAGTCAACTTGTGACGTCACATGCATAGGCCTAAGCTCTGTTAATGCTCCTTTATAGCCTACTTTAGACCTACAGGCATAACTGGATATGTTTTCTCACACATTGACAGGTCCAAATATCCAGTAATATGGTGCGGCACCGGAATAAAGAAAGGAAAATTGGCAACACCAAAGCTGCAGATATGAAGGCGGCTGTAGAGCTGGTGTTAGATGGAGGTCAAAGCATCCGGTGTGTCTCAGAGGCGAAGAAAATTGGTTTTGGAACCCTGAGGCGATATGTGGAAAAAACGAAGGCCTCCGCAGAGAAGGGGAAAGATATCCGATACGAGCCAAAGTATAATTCACGTCTAGTATTCTCGCCAGAGGAGGAACGAATGCTACACGACTACCTGCTATATGCCTCCAATATCCAGTATGGTCTTAGCACACCGGAAGTGAAGAAGCTGGCCTACCAGTTCGCAAAACAAAAGAGGAAGAAAGTCCCCTCCGCGTGGGAAAAATCCGAGCAAGCTGGTTCCGACTGGTTCTACGGTTTCATGAAGAGGTTTCCTGACTTGTCGTTGCGCCGACCGACCTGAGGCAACTAGCTTGTCCAGAGCGACCAGTTTCAACCGGCACAGTGTCAACTCATTCTATGACAACCTCGAGGCTTTGCTGAAGAAGCACAACTTCGGTCCGTCCGATATTTATAACTTAGACGAGACTGGTTGCACAACTGTACAAAATGTGGGGCAACACCGTGTCATCGCTGGGAAGAATACCAAACAGGTCGGAAAGATAACGTCTGCTGAGAGGGGAGCATTGGTTACTGTACTGTGTGCCGTCAGTGCAGTTGGCAACAGTGTTCTTCCAATGCTGGTGTTCCCGCGGGTCAACTTCAAGGATCACATGCTTCATGGAGCTCCCCCTGGATCTATCGGAGTGGCACACCAATCCGGTTGGATGACTGCCGAAAATTTCACCATATTCTTGGAACATTTTATCAGGACAACCAAATGCTCGAAAGAACGCCCAGTCCTCCTCCTCGATAACCATGAAAGTCATATCTCAATTCACGCGATCGACCTGGCAAAAGAAAGCAGCATCACCATGCTTAAATTCCCCCCACACTGCAGCCATAAGTTTACGGCCACATCAAGACTTACTACAACGCCGCAGCTGATGCATTCATGGTCAACCACCCAGTCAAACCCATCACAATTTATGACATTGCTCAGCTTGTTGTAAACGCGCACCCCCTTGCATTCACACCCAAAAACATCATGGCTGGATTCCGGGTTGCTGGCATATCCCCGTATGACCGTAACGTCTTTGACGACGACGAATTCTTGTCATCGTTTGTGACGGATCGTCCAGTTCCGGTTGATGACTCCACTGCAAGTGATGCCACTCCATCGGCTGTTGCAGGCGAAGCTGGCAGTGTGGGTTGTGGTCTAACGAGTGCAGAGGAAACCCCAACATCCGATGGATCAACACGTGACACCTATTCCTGGGTCGCCTGCACCACCTAGCACCTCCGACGGTTCTACGTCTGACCCTCTGCCGAATGGACAAAACGAGACGGCCCCGGAGATGTCGCAGATGGAGCAAGTTCAGAAAGGGGGGGAAAGGATCACCCAGCTCCTCGATGGATAGGCCTACCATTCAGTCCAGCAGCTCAATGCAAAGTCCAGCAACTACTCTGCAATCATGTGCGTTGGAAGAAGTTGAGGTAGTGTCACCGCATGATGTTTCCAATGTGAGCTTTGATGATATCATTGGGAGATTACCCCATTACCCCAACCTTCTGTGCAGGGTGGGACGGCAAGGGTGGCACGTCATCTCACATTCCCTGTTGACCTCTCCTTTTATTGAAATCAGTTGAGGTAGATAGGCTATTGGAACATGCCCTTGTTTCTGTTCTCACGTTAGACTTATGAACATAAGCGTTCATGTATTGTTCGCCACTACCTGTGCTATGACATTCATCTTCAACATTTCATATCACCCTGGTTTCAATGTCTCCATGTTAGACTTATAAACATTTAGCATTCATGTTTTACTTTTCATTATCTGTGGTAGGGCATTCATTTCATGCCGATTGCATGCGAGGACATATCCAGGGATCGACACCCCTGATTTTAGGTGCTTGTGCCCAATAAAAGAAAGTACTTGATGTATTTTATTTGTATTTTATCTTGCAGTTTTCATACATGATTCACTGTGCACCATGGGATGATTCACTCTTCCCCGGGTGTGGGGCAGTGGATAATTTTGTTGAAACGACTAATTAATGAATAATTAAATGAAGGAAACATGTAACTGCAATCATGGGGGGTTTTATTATAGTACTGGACAATGGCTATTGTATGTACACAAAAATGTTAGTGTATCTACCAGGAAAATGCGGATATATTGAAAATGAAAATAGCTGATCCACTGTGCCCCACCTTCCCGTATGTTGAAGTATCATCTTACCAGCCAAAATATTAGAAATAATGACGGAATTTTTATCTCCATTTTAAGAATATTAAATTCCTATATGAGAATTTCTATCTTAATTTTATAAAAACTTAAATCATAGGCATACATGAAAATGATCTTTATTTTGGCGTTGCCCCCCCAAACATAAAACCGGCGTACGGCGGTGTATATATATATATAAACATTTATATTTAAATGTCAGCATAGGATGCCTATGCTCCTATACCCCTCCCCCCACCCTTACACATTTTGTGTTTGTCGCTCTGAGATATTTTAAGTCTTCCTTTGCATGTTTAAAATTCTTCCTACGCTGTAATAAAATATTCAATTCCTATATCAACAAGTTCTTGCTATACCCCCAAACCCACCACTTTTGTAAACTAAATTACAAAGTGAAGGGGCTTTTCATATGAACACACAATCGTTAAAGCTACAAAAAATCAAGTTTTATTAATTGTTTTCCATCAGTCCACATCCGTAGCTTTGCTTCTTTTAACTCAGCCAATCTTCACAAAGCCCATCAAAGTTGAGGAATTAAGGTCAATGAAATAAACAGTTTCCGGGGTTTTCAGCAGTCCGCGTCCGTAGTTTTACTTCCTCTTAGTGTCGGCATTCTTTACAAACCCAAGTATAAAAGAGGTCTATTGAACAATTTGCACATGTATAATTTATTCCTATAAAATCAAAATTACTATAAAATGGATTCAATTTTTTTCTTATTAATGGCTACTAAATGGAAAATAGATCCAATATGTTCAACATGGAACTTCTGCCAGTGATTTTAAAATTGGAATAACACAAACTGAGTCTGTGGAAAGTTCGTACAATCGTTCGGATAAAGACTTTTTGTTAAGATTCGTTCAAAGATAATGTTTGTTGTAATAAAGAAGCATTATTGGCATGGTGTACGGAACATCATTTAATTGCTACAAAGAGGAACTGTCCTCTCATGTATTGATCGAAATAGATGGCTTGCGATGGGAATGTAGAAAATATGGAAATCACAAACATCGCACTGAAAGAAGCATTAGAAAAGGAAGTTGGTTTGACAATTCCAATTTGTCTTGACAAGAAATTTTGACTTTGACTTATTGGTGGTGTGAAGGCTTAACGGAAGCTAAAATATCTCGTCAATTAGGTTTAGGCAGCCATACAATTGTAGACTGGGACATGTTTTGTAGGAAGCGTGTGAGGTTACCCTCGAAAATGAACTTTGAAGAAATAAAATTGGAGGCCCCGGCAAAATTGTTGAAATAGACGAATCAAAGATTGGAAAACGCAAGTACTACAAGGGAAAGAGAGTTGAAGGTCAGTGGGTATTTATAAAACCACAATCTCGGTATTTCTACCTTTCCTGTACCATATAATATTCAATACACATTACACACTGCCATGTGAAAAATTTATGTATGTACTATACTGAAACACAAATCATCATGTACAATCTTTGCATCCAGCTGGTCTGAAGGCAAAAGCAACTTAAAGCAACTTAAACCAGCATTTTGCGTTGAGTCGCCGTTTTTCACTGAGAATTCTTTCGAGGAATCTCTAACGTTAAACTTGGATGGAAAATACGCTGAATATTTCATCGTCTCACCAGAGCGAGACACAGAATTTTAGTCACTCAGAACCTCAAAATTACACCATAAGAGTGTGTGTGCGTTACCACGTTGTAGCCTATGGTAAAAAGGCTTCTACAACAGAATTGACCAATCAAAGGCCTTCACTGCTTGACTTCACTGCCGCCTCCAGAACCCAACTCTATAACAAAAGAGCTACTCCCAAACCGATCAGCTGACCAAAATAACAATGGTTTACAGCTGCTCCGTAACGTCCGTAAAGGCAAACAAAGGGTTTCCGACTGAACAACGTCCGTAAAAATGGACATAAGCTGAAGGGTTTTCTGCTAAAAGGCATAACCAGTCATGGACACACTTATTCCTGACATTCCTGCCTCACCAGTCAACAAAGACTCTTCCTTCTCCGAAGAAGAAGAACACATACCGTGTGGGCAAAGGTCTCCTATCAAAAGGAACGAAAACAGGATCCACTTGAAAGAGGAACAGTTATCCCGCCAGACAACGGGAGAGATTTGTAGAAATCCGCTTGATCATGTAAAACAAAAAGGAAAAAGGGTTTACAAATGCATTTGAAAAAAGCACTTTTGAAACATTGGCACTTTATCTCACAACACGCGGAATTATCCAAACTATTTCCAAAAGAACCGAAAATCTCAAAGATTTACTTGTTTAACTCAAGGTTTCGTACTAACGAAGAATCAGCTGACTCCCAAGGTTGACACGAAGCTCTTTTAGCTGCACTATGAGTCCATAAAAACTCGTGCACAGAAAATAGATGCATTTTGAGAACGAGACGCCCAGGCCGAATATAAAATATTGAAAAGCATGCTATAAGCTCATGTTCCTCGGGCCCTCCCTTAAAAATACTTCAGGTTCTTGGCGACTACGTTGCGTTAGATAGTTTAAAATAACCAGTCATGGACTGACTGATATTCCTGCCTCACCAGTCAACAAAGACTCTTCCTTCTCTGAAGAAGAAGAACATATACCGTGTGGGCAAAGATCTGCTATCAAAAGGAAGGAAAACAGTCAAGGCTCATCACTCTAACAAAAGAAATCTCCCGGATAGACGGCGATCAAAACGCCACCTATCAACTCAAGGTCCTAAGAGACCCACCTAGACTCCCGGGGCAACTGAACCACTCGGAGGAGTTCACTGATTCTTGGAATCAAGTGCTCCAGGCAGGACACTCCGCAGAATCTGGAGAGAAGAGTTAAACCGTCAAGCAAAAAGGCAACGGGAGAGATTTCTAGAAAAGAAATGAAGAGCCGAGACCGACCTAGAGTCAACCATAGAAGCTCCTGAGGCAAATCGGCTTGTGACAACCATCCTCCAAAAGTTAGCGAAAAGGGAGGAATCCATAGTATCGCGCCGACCGAAGGCAAACAACAGAAAGCAACCTTACAAAAGGTAGACGTAGGAGACCGCTCGATAAAAGACGGGCCACCAAATTTTACAGAAAGAGCTCGATAAAAGACGGGCCACCAAATTTTACAGAAAGAGCTACCTTCCTCTCCTTCAACATGCAAAATGTACTTTCTGTCTCTCTTCCTTTTTCCTCGTTATCTAAAAAACGCAAATATGTCCGATCAGTAAAAGCTACTAAAAGGTCCGAAAAATTCCGCAGCACGAACAGGGAGCTACAGACTACAAGTAGTCACTCAAAAGCCCAATGCCTTCTAAAAGAAGCAGAAACACGAAAAAGTTCGTAAAGAACCTATCAGACAGAAACATGTCCAATATAGAGTTTATTGCGCTTGGAAAAGGTCTGAAGTTCATAGCAACTCCAGAAAAACCTAAACGAAAAAGAAAAATGAGAATCCGCTTCATCATGCAAAGCAAAAAGCGTTTACAAATTTCCGTCTCCCCTCTACAGGGTCACCTAACATGACCTTTAGTAAAAACCTACAGGACTACCTGGAAGCAACACAAACAGAAATAGCATGTGTTACTATCCAAAACGCCAATAGCAACACACACAAAGCGGAGCTTTTTGCACTAAATACAATTAAAAACGACCGCTCTATTATTGTCAAACCCTTCGATAAAGGTAGAGGCATTGCTATAATGAATCACTCAGACTATTAAGCCGAAATTTAAAGGCAATTAGCTAGTCACCACTACGAGAAGTTAGAAAGTGATCTCACGTTTCAAACTAAAAGTTTAGTCCAGGAAACACTAAAAGAAATGTTCTTGGCAAAAGAAATCGATAAAAGCACCTTCGAGTACACACCGGTCATATATGTGCTCCGAAAAATTCCTAAAGCACCCCGGCTAACTGAAAATTTCCCGGCAGACCGATAATAAGCGGAAACGGATCACCGACCGAAAAAATATCGCAATTTGTGGACTATTTCTTGCTTCCTATTGTATTAAAACAGAGCACCTATGTGAAAGACACAAATCACATTCTGAAAATTTTGGAAGCCACCCCGTTACCAAAAGCAGTAGTACTTGCTACACTCGATGTCGTCGCCATGTATACCAATACTCCCCAAGAGGAGGCATTAGATATATGTCAATACGATATATATATACGGCTATACAGACTTCGAAATTAAAATTAAGGAGGCACTGTACATGAAGAAACTCAAACCCGTTTTAAACAATCAACTATTTCAACATGGATCGTCATATATACTCAACCTATTTTAGAACCTCCTATATCTTTGAACATGGATAGTGAACATTCATACTACAACTTTCGTATGCACTATACATGAGTGACTATATTGTTATCTATTTCCTGACGAGGAAGATGGGAAATCTTCAAAAACGTTTCAATATACACTACTATGACTTTCATGAACTGTTTCGTTTTATTTTGCTTGTTTATTTGGTTCTACAAATGTAAAACTCTTCCTAAACTTAATTAATAATTGTTTTATTTTTATTTCTTGGGGCCAGTGGCGGCACCAGCCAAGGCAATTCTGGGGGGGGGGCAACTAGGGGGCGAAGCATATATATTTAATGGGGGGAGGGCCAAAAATATAACACTGATATGGAGAAGGGGTCTAATGTGCGGAGTTTGCCATTAGCCTAGCTCCATATATTTTTGGAAAAGTGCCCACCCCCCTCCCATAGCACTGCCACTGCTTGAGGCAGACTTTTTTTAAATGACTATTTCTCATATGTCACCAGTTTCACATGGGTGTTTAGAATGTTGTTTTCAATGATTTTAAAATGTTACCTTAACTAACTACTGTTTATTTTGTACTCAAATTGGAAAGATGACGGGCGTTACAATGCAATAAAAGGTTTATTGACCAAAGCTAGTTTTGAATTCCTTTCCTGTGCACAACCTTAACTGGTAAAAAAGTCTTTCACAATTTACATTATTTCAAGCTCGAATTAGTAGAACATTTCCCCCAACTGGTAGTAAAGAATATAAAAGATGCTACCTTTTACATCCTTCACAGAACACTTCTGAATTCACAACTCATGATGAAGACTTTCAAGTACTGTTCATTAACTCCTACGTAGGTAAGAACCACTTATATTGATGTATTTAATACATCTTATTTGTGGAGGGGGGCAGGATCATCAAAAGTTGTGCGTAACATACAGCAGTTGGAGATAATAGTTTTATTATTGATGTAAATTGACTTATGTTTATGGTATATTGGTAATAGCTTTACACTTGGTAAAGCATTTCATGTGACTGCTAAAAATTTATCACTCAGGTGTTGACCATCCTGTTTAGCATTGAAAGAGTTTTGGCTAGAAACCTATCGTAGATGATGATGGTGACAAAGATGCAGCACATCTGGAATCTGAAAGTCCTAACAGAAGCGATAACTTGTTTTCCTTTCAACACAAAGGAAAGTTTTTGTGGTATGTTGTGTTCTCTGTGTACAGTAACAGTCATCCCTCCCCATTCAACAGATGGTGCATCATGATTATTGTATTGGTTTCATCAAGTCCGATGATGTGTTTGAATATAGGTACAAACTTGCCAATAACGGTCCAAGAAACCAAATCATCGCTGTCATTATTTATAGTCTAGTCTCACAATGGTTAATTTCAGATTTGGAATGTTAAGTACAGTATATTGAATGATATATGATCTTTCAATTTGATGTTGTTTTAGACATGGAAGAGTTAAGTTAACCGTGAAAAGTTTGTATGTGATATGACAGTTATAGTCGCTACTTTAGAAGGATAGTCCACAGCAAACTTTCTTCTGGTAACCCACTTTTAAGTCGTGTAAATGCATCATATTGCAACACCCAACTTTGAATTTGTATTTACTTTCTGGTTTAAGCAAAGCAAAGAAGGTTCTGATTCTGCACTTTGTACATTTTATATTTCCTTCTTTCCAAAGCATTGATGTGATACATACTTCACAACCTCAAAAGCACGATACATAAATGATGCTAAAGAAACTCAAGCAAATACCTTTGTCAAGAAGGTGGAGGTGCATGGCGTTCCCCGTTAATTATATATTCGAAGAAGACAATTGAAAAGGGGACTGAGATTCGATACGACTACGGAAATCCAGACGCAGAATGGATACAAGTATGTTAGAAAACAATTTACTGGTGATGATTCTCTTCAACTTACATTTTAATTATTAAAGAGGCACAGGCATATTATTATTAGGATATTTTAACCCGTTATGCATAGTTTAAACAACAACAGAGACCAGAAACGACTTCGTGAGTAAGAAAGTAGGCTACAAGTAACAAATGTGTTCAGTGTGCCTGTTAAAATTATTTGATTGTTTTCAGGGAGGTACTTTTTGTAAGCCAACCTCAAACTGAGGTCAATAGACACCTCACGTGAAGTGAATAGGATTAGTAAGTGTCTGTTCACTTCAGTTTAGTATCAACAGCTTTTCAACATGTCCAAGTCAACATGTTTTGTAATCTACAATAGATTCACTTTCACTATAAAACTTGCCTTAAGTTAGACTGTAAGCAGTAGTTAAGGGTCTGGTTTAATGTTGTAACATCATGTTCGTCCAGTTGCTATGTAGTCTGCTCTCACCGCTAACTGTTCACAGAAGCTTGTCGTAGGTGGTTTACTTTTCATTTTTCTTACATTGTTACAGTATAGTTGTCAGAAAGGTCCTCAGACAATTTTGTATACACATCTGTCATTAAAGTAGTCAGTTTCATCTTGTTAAGTGGCATAGAAGTAAACGAAATATTCTTACTCATAACTTCAGAGAGCTTCAATAAGGAAGCTCATTGTTTCATGTAATTTTGACTCGTGTAGTGTTGCATATTAATATTCACAATGGTTCAGTGACTTAAACCTCAAAGCTTTAATGTGTAGTTTGATAAATTCCTATAAGACTATCAATGGGAGGACATTATGTATATTGTGCAAGTGGTAACGTTTCTTTACTGTCTGTTACATTTGTTATGACATGTTAATGTTAAAAAATCAGACACTCTGGCTATTGATTTCCTTGTATCACCATTAACAATATAAGGAAGCTTGTTGTACATGTTGTGTCAGATAGGTATTCAAAAGAACCGATTCCTTTGATTTTCTTAACACACAGCTCTGTCTTTAAAATAGTAATTTTCATCTTGTTAGGCGGCATTGAACTAAACTAAATATTCTTACTCAGAGAGCTTCATTAAGGAAGTATGAAGGCATTTTTTGGCTAAAGTACACATAGATAATTTTGTCGGATTGGCTGAGTGAACTGCCATTACTGGTTATTATGGATGTCATATTCCTTCAATTGCAGGACAAATGCTGTTACATAACTTCTGGAGGAGGTGGTACCCCTTAAGATGAAAGTGAAGATGATGAAAATGACAATGAGGAAATCGCTGTGGGAGGGAAAGGTATATAATATTTTAACAATCAAGTGGAAAGTGAATAATATTTTTACATGAAGAAACTGTCATTAATCATAACAACCTGTCAGTTATCCATCGACTCTCATTAGAAAATATCCATCAAAGCATTAAGATATGAGAAATTAAGTAAATTTGAAATTAGTCGGTGTGCTTCATTGTTTAGATTCACTGGAATGACTACTTCATTAGTTTAGATTTGTCTTCTTGAAACCACTCCTTACTTGACAATGACATAGTTGAGATCTTAATAAAACTCTCATGCACTTTGTTTGCTTCCATACAGGGAATCTTTTCAACTCTTGTGCCATACTCAGATAGTGACAGTGATTGCTCATACATCATTCCCATGCCAACTTCACAACAGAGAAGACTTGGAAGTAGTCTTTGGGGAGAAACACCAACTGAATCCTCCAAATCACCAAACACATAGGATTCTGCAATGATGAGAACAACCGCCACTGTTTCCGATTCGTGTGATGACATAGAACAAGACAGTAGCAGCGATGCTGATAACTGGTTACCAGAGAGTGATGTTGAAGCTGAGGATGCCAGGGGGATGCCAGGAAAAAGATGTGAAAAGGAAAATGTTGCACCTGCTTCTTCCAGCATAAAGGTCATGAAAACACACAAAAAAGGGAAAAGGAAATGGGACAAACACCAGTACTGTAGACACCTTGAACAAGTTAATTTGAATGGAAAAGAAGTTGGTGAGGCTCTGAGTTACGATAAAGGGTCATGTAAGCGTAAATAACTCTTAACTCTGTTAAGAAATAAAGGGAACCATAGCCATAATGTTGATGTTTGGCAGTCTGGCAGTGGCTGTTTGATTCATGCAAGACGAACCCCTTTTGACCAGTCACATGATGAGTTTCTTCCCTGTAACCTCTGCTTTGGTTACTGCTCCAGAGATAACCTATGGAGGCATAAGAAGAATTGTTTCATGGCATCTGAGTCAACCATGAAAGACAAGAGACACCAGTCAACATCTGCATTGCTCCTACCATTTTCACAGGAAGTCTCACAGAGTTTTATAGACACAGTTTTTGCATCTATGACTTATGATAGCATATCGTTTGCTGCTAGACATGATCACATTATTGTTAAGTATGAGGAACGAATGTTTGCAAAGCTTGGTCATGAAAGACATCAAGTGGGTTACATTAGTCAGAAAATGCGTGAACTTGCAAGACTACTGCTGAAAATCAAGGAAACAAAACCTGATGTGAAGTCCTTATATGACTGTATTAGTCCCTAACAGTGAAGTATAAGACACCATCTTTAGCTCTTAAGTTCGGTCATTCACTTCAGACATGTGCTTTGATTGTGAAGGTTGAGTGCATCAAATCAGAAGATTCAGTTAAAGAGGATCAGGCAGATTAAATTTTCAAAGCTGGCAGTTATCGAGTGGGCCAATAAAGTGGGAACAGGTGCCAGGACAACACTGGAAGAACGCAAGTGGAACAAGCCAAAAATGCTACCACTATCAGAGGACATCAGACAACTACGCGCTAAATTGTCTGAGGTTATAGAAGAGAAACAGAAGCTGTTGACCCTGTCTGATGATGGAACAGCATGGTATGCATTAGCTGAAGCAACTCTGAGCAAGCTAATTCTCTTCAATCGACGCAGAAGTGGTGAAGTGCAAAGGATAAAGCTGGCTGACTTTGAACGTAGATATCATGATCAAGGAAATGATGATGTAATGGACTCTCTATCATCTTGGGAGACGACATTGTGTAACAAGCTTGAACGTATTGAGATCAGGGGAAAACGAGGGAGAAAGTGCCTGTCCTTCTCACAAAGGAAATGGTGCAGGTGATGGAGCTGTTGGCTGCTAAGAGAACCCTCATTGGAGTCAGCCAGGCGAATTATTATTTCTTTGCCTCTTCTATGGAACCATTGAGGGGAGCTGATTGCCACTGTTTCCCAGATTTTATGTTTAAAGGACAATGAATTACATGTCCTGGCGGGATTGTTAGGGCATGACATACGTGTGCATCGAGAATATTATAGACTGCCCGAAAATACTCTACAAATGGCTAAAGTGGCACGACTGCTTCTATTAATGGAGAAGGGTGGGAGAGTTCAAGGACAAGAAGTTAGATGAAATTGAGGTTCCTCTTGATGGTGAGTAAAGATCCTATTCTACAATCCCAATATAAAGTGTGTTATCTCCCTCTCTTGATGCATTATGTCAGCTGTGTCAATGTCATGTTATTGAATTAATGATCAAGTACCTGGTCCATAGTAGAGTGTTTTGAGTAGCATCATACTATTGCTTGCTCTTAATGAATCTCTAATTGTTATTCTGCTTAGATCCAAGCTTTACTGATGAATCAGAGGGACAATCTGAAGTACGATATGATATGATGATGAAGATTTGGAAACGGAAGACAAGGAAGAACAAAATGAACTTCACGAAAGTGAAGAAGAGAATGACAGCCTTGCATGAACTAAAAAGAAAGGTCAGTTAAGTAGAGAAATGTGGCTTATATATATATTGGTTTAATACCATTGTATATCAGCTGCCATAGAATTATTTGATACAAAATTGTCTGCTATTTTGAATAATGCAACAAAAAAGAACTCCAGCTTTAAGATTGATGAATGTCATGACTATATTTTACGATTGTTTTGTTGATTTGCAGGTAGTCCTAAAAAAAGAGTCACATGGAGAAGAAACCAAACATCAACAATTGAAAACACTTTGAAAAACATATTCGGGTTGAAAGGGTTCCGAGAAAGTCTGAGTGCGAAGCATTGAGGCGAAAATATCCAGCTCTTACAACCAAAGACTGGAAGAGTATAAAGTTTACAACATCATTCAGCCAAAAATGAAGTAAAATTGTGTGAGCTAAAGTGGCCATTTTACAAGTTTTAAACCTTTTTGTACCTGAAAAAAATCATCTCAGAGAGTGAACTTTTGCCACTTACAAGTGTGCCAACATTTTTGCCTCTACGTTTACCAGGACAGTTTGCCTTCAGCATGTCTTCAGTATTTGGTATTTCAAATTGTTTTTTTTTACTATATTGTTTTGTGTTGTAAACAAAGAGTTTTGATGTTCACAGATTTCTGCTTTTAGCTGTTTTTGTTCATTGAATACATGGAATATCTTGATGAAAAGCCTAGTAAAGACAATCAAATTTAAAAAGGATTAATTTTACCAGACCCTGCGACAATTTGCGGGAGGGGGTAGGTGGGATTTTATTGGATTTGCATAATAAGTATGTAACAAGCCTCCAATCCTGACCAATTAAGACATTTCTAAGTAAGTAAATTACTAGATATGTTTAACCAAAACTGCTAACATCTTGCAAAATTGAGTGAAGTTACAGCTACACTATACATCAGGTATCGTTGCCATTTTGATTTGTCTGAGCAATAGTCTAATAATCATGGTAGTGACTTTTCAACACTTTCTATTAAGACTGAGATGAATAATGCTGATACTAAAAGTAAAAAGATCTGTCGAGTGCATGTTGCCAGGTTAAATTTTTAGACACCCTAACCAAGCCGTAAGCTTGCTTTTTAGTAATTGTTTTGGCAGAGAAGGGATTGTATTTGCAATAAGTATTTCACTAGATATTTTTCAGAAGTTACAGTCTTTACCAAGAAAAGTGGCATGTCCTGGGTCAGATGCACATTAGGTCAGATGCACTAATTACTTTTAATGAAAACTTTCGTGATAATTTGGTCATATGTGTGACATCATAATTATGCTAATTAGCAGCCAGTATTAATGAAGAGTTAGAACAGAAATCTTTTCCTTAGGAAATGAAACTTTACTGAACTAAGTTAAAACTATCTCCATGCGAAAGTGAAGTACTGAAATTGTTTCTAGATATAGTTAAAGCAAAAACATATTAAGTTGAAAACTGAAGTTTTGCTCAAAGAAGCAATGATGCAAATTTATGCAAATTAGTATGATATGGTTATAATCTTCATGACAAATAGGGAACAGAAAATGTCAGGTATCCCTTCTGATCTATATACAAACTGTATAGTTTGGTTCTCATAAAAACTTAATCGTTCATTTGCCAGAGAATGGCCCTATGTTATTTTGTTTTGGTCAACAGGAGAGGTTTGATGTCCATGGATTTCTGATTTAACTGCTTTGTTTAAGTATGACACTTAAGTATGTTACTTGACTGACAACTAGTCTGATGCAACTCTTACCAATTGCTTCGAGGATCATTCATAGCTGCATAAATGATATCAAGTACAGAATATTCATTGTTTGTAGAACACATTCTCTCTCACTACATGATCTGTAAAAGTTACTCTTGGTTACTGCAGCAGGCATCATTAAAGTTGTCCAAGAAAAGACAGAACTTTTAAACGTGTAATCTTTTCTTTGTCCATCTATGTGAATTTTTTTTTAATGTTGAATGTGTTCATAGCAGAATCTGAGATGTTTTCCTAAAGCTTGTAACATATTTCAATGCCTCAATGCAAAATTTCAATGTCCACCCCACCTTGCCAGAACTTCCTCCCTCACCACCCACCCACTCCATACCCAACGATAATCGTTTTCAATATGGGTATCGGTAAAATTTTGCCTCATTCCCGATAACAGCAAACCGATATTGAACTTTTTTTCACAGCAGAGCTAATTGGAGAAATTGCTGAAGAAATAAAAAGCGAATAGTTTCGTCGTGTAATTCTCTACAAACATGTGACTGAATATGTGCTGCTTATGTACTTTTATTGCTTCTGGCATAACATTCTTCAATACTTGAGTTCAAGGGCGTAGGAACCGAGGGGGGCTGGGGGGCGCCAGCCCCCCCAGTGAAAAATATGGTGGGGCGGAAGTATCATTCCGCCCCCCGCTCCGCAAGTCAGAAAACCCCTTTTTCATTTCCAAATGAGAAAAAAATTTGGAGCACCAAATTGCATCTAAGGCCAGGTGAAAATGCAAAATTATTTACAAAATGGAGTGGGTGTTGAAGTGTGCTATATTGCACCAAATTGCATCTGAATCCAGCTGGAAATGCCAAAAAATAGACCCATCCCCCAGGCCGGTCATCAGTCTTCAGCCTCCCCCCCCACTCAAAAGTACCTTCCTACGCCACTGCTTGAGTTCAAAATAAATTAAAACTGTTAGCAAACTGCTTATCCACTAGAGAGCCTGTGTAGGAAAAATGTGTCAAAGTAAGTTGGCCTGACGTTTCGATCCTAGCAGGATCTTCTTCAAAGGCTAATGACAAGTAACAGTAACAGGAGGGACAAAACACACGCACATAATACAGACAGGTTGATGAGCATGGTGAACACAAAGAGATAGATGTAAGGGGATTAGTAGACACGGGATGGAGAGAAGAATGAAAGAAAGAAACCAACAGGGGAAAAGGAGAGGTGGGAGATAAACAGTGGAGGGACAAAGAGAGGATTAAGGGAAGGGGGTACGGGAATAAACTGGAGAAGGACAAAGACAGAAAGGTGTGGATAAAAAAGGGGTGGAAGAAAGCTATGAGAAGAGAAGTGATGGGGGGGGGGGGGACAAGGAGAGGGACAGAAGAAAAGTTAGTCATGTCCTTCCTGAATGTTGAGCCCATGAGGTTGAATGGTGCGAAGGCGTGCTTTTTACGTGACCCGCCATGCGGGATACAAAACGTGACGGCCAAACGGCACTACCGAACCATCCCATACTGACAAAAGAAACTCAGGTCAAGCGAGCCAAAAAAACATACGCCCGCCGACCTGCAGAGACAAAACGCCCAACCCCCCACTCAAACATTAAAAAAATTACAAAAGGACGACCCGCACGCAGCGAAACGAAAAACCCCTCCCCAGCACACCAGCGTCCAAAAAAGGCAGTCCCAGATAAACGGTGAAAATCGCCTTCAATTTTAAGGCGAATGTCACACTTCACCGCCTCCAGGACTGCCTGCCAACTGGCAAATTTCCCCCTAAAAACCACATTGCATCTATTCCGCCAAACATGTTTTTTCACAATAGAGCAAACAAAAATAATGCGGTGCAACACCGCAACCGAACAAACTGGAGGGTCTACCTCATATAAAATAAAGCCCTGCCCTACCGACCATGAACGGTCTCCCGTTACACGGTCGGTCCAGGTCTGGAACCACTCCCATAAGTTTACTACAAAGCAACAATGCCAAAA
>JAIPMN010034080.1:0-17900 GCA_020650975.1 Apostichopus californicus
ATAAATACAAACAAAGAACATGCACTTTGTGATGTGATGAATATTTTGTAGGCACCTCGCATCGTTACACTGTATAGTAGTGATACAAAATCCTAGGTGATTCGAAAATTCTGCACATTATAGCTAAACTGTGAATATGCATAAGCACACTCTATTCTGGTGGATGATATTTCAATGATACTTTTCATGTCGTTCTAGCAAAGGATATAATACACATCATTGATGGGTATTTTTAATGTTTCGTATTTATCTAAAATCCTTACTTTGAATAGTCTGGATAATGCAAAGGTGACACTGTCCGCCAAAAAGGGTAGATTTTTATACAGTTTAATTCAAATTATTATTGAGTAATATATTTGAAACTCATCATATACATTGCTTACCATAAGTCTTCTTATCACAGGAAAAGCTGAGCGTTTCATCGAACATTTAAAAGCAAAGTATGAAATACTTTATGACTCTGTTCAACCAATTCCCTACATTAAAGATAGGATGTATTGCGTGGACGACGTATTTGTTGAGGGCGGTATTGAATACATGACACATTTATATAAAAAAGAGGCACAGTGGGATAAATTGTCATCCTATCAAGAATTAGTCAAAGAAAAATGTTTAAAAACAAAACGACAGATTCTTGAAGGTGAACCTGGCTACGGCAAATCAACGTTGACTTTACAGTTACTTTATGACTGGTGCAAGTCTCTCTCTAAAACCTCATCACGTGGAAGAGACGTTATGATATATTTACGTCTAAGGCAACTTGGAGGAGTTCAATCGATTTTAAATGCGATTCGACAATTCATTCTACCGATGGACTCGGATATAATTGAGGAAGATATAAAAGAAATATTCAATCAAATGAAAACCGTGTTGGTTTTACTTGATGGCTTCGATGAGTATCCCGATCAAGAAAGTACAGAAACAGACATTTATCATATCATGAAGAAAAAAATGTTTCAGGGATTTAACGTCATTCTAACAACAAGGCCATCTTGTGTACCAAAAGATTTTGCACCTCACTCCGACCGTGTTCGGCTTACAGGATTCGAGGAAGAGGCTCGTAGAAAGTATGTTGAAAAGGCTGTCGTTGGAAAATGTGGAGAAGCAGTGGATAGAATCATGAGAAAATTGGAGGAAAATCCCGTTCTTAATGACCTTTGTCAGGTTCCTCTATTCTTTGTTACATTTGCGCACATGACGTATGAAGACGAACATTCTTTAACATTCAATTCTGTAACTAGTTTTTTCCGGTATATGATATCTTGTTTTCACAGTCATATGACGAATAAAATGAAAGACGAAAACGTCACAAATTTCGAATTGGAAAATGAACACAAAGTACTAGACAAAATCGCCTTTGAAGCTCTGAGTGGAAAGAATCAGAAAATTGTTTGGAACCGTGAGCAGCTTCTCAATCAGCTAGGAGAAGAGTTTTACGATCAGTATCTTCGTATTGGTTTATTCGTGGAAGAAGAAGTATTAAATATCGCGGATACACCTAACACACAAAACCATATTCAGTACAATACAGAAGTCCACTTTTACCACAAAATCTTTTGTGAGTGGTATGCAGCACATTACGTTGCAGAACAATTATCTGGTGGAAATACTGATTGTATCGACGAGTTTCTTCAAACTTTAGATCCTTTTAACCTGCAGTATTTGTACAGATTTGCGTGTGGACTTAACAAAACTGCCGGGGAGAACATTATCCAATACCTTCAGAAGAAAAAAGAAAGTGCAAAGTTCGCAATTTTGTGCATGCTAGAACAGGAAGACAAAACTGACAGATTTCTAAAATCAGTTTCTGATTTAGTTTCGACTGAAGAAACATACATTAATGAGGAAGATAGTAAACTACTACAGAGGTCTATGATACAAATACTAGATGTTGCATCGACAAATCAGGTAAGTAACGTTTTACAAAATAACGTGTTTAATAGCTATATAGAACACTAATCTAGAAAAACAGGTATAAATAACAAACATTACGTCAGGCCATGATTTCAACCATAACAGGAAGCGTTCCACACAAAGTCAGATGCAGACCAAGACCGTCAGCACTTGCTGAATACCAACGTATTTGCAAATACTGTACATAACATGCGATGTGCGATCATAATGTACACCATCTGGAGATATAGCTCTTACAATTTTTACATTCCTTACTTTGACGAAATTAAAATTGACAACCACCGACAGCAATGACAGGATCAACTCAATGTCGACACATTTCCTTTTCATGGTAACGATGTTGAACTTATATTGCGTTCAAATAGTTTATTGGTGTTGACGCCACGTTACGTGACAAATTAGTATAAAGGATACTGTCACTATAGTATGTAATGCACTGCAACGGTGTGCATATGTTATCTTAGATGTCATAAAGTAACTATTTACTGCAACAACAATTAGCTCCAAAACACCATTTAACGTAATCAATGACACTCACTTGACCAACAATTAACATTAACACCCCCCTCTCCCCCCCCCCACACACACCGAAAGAAAAACCTGAGAATTTCAAGAAGTATCAAGTCAAATTTGCTGAACTAAAATCGCAGCTCGAATATCACAAAAGTGAAAAAATAAAATCATTTCAAATAAAGCTTTCTTTCATCTTTACATTTTAACTATAAACACCTGTTTCAAAGCACACGCAATCCTGCCGTATACAGTGATCTACGTACGTACATATTGCGTTACCATCATTGTAACATTCAGTGTGTACGGTCAGTGTGTCAGTCGTTCTCTGGGACATACAACTGGATTTACGTCTTTTAAGCCAAAATTTCGTTTATGATTTGCTGATGTTATAATAATATTTGAAGGTAGGTGTAGTTAATGTGAATCATGTAGAACTATATGACTTACGTATCAGGCGCGTTTCCAGGGGAGGAGGCGTTAGGGGCGCGCGCCCACCGGGTAAGAAAAAGAGGAGAAAAAAAAAAGGAAAACGGGAAAAAAAGAGGGGGAAAAGAAGACGAGGAAGGAGAGGAAGGAAGGGAAAAGAAAAAGAAGAAAGAGAGAAAAAGGAGAAAAGAAGGGAGTAGAAGATCAACGCCAAAACACCGGGAAGAAAAAGAGGAACAGCCATAATTACAGCGCTGATCCAAATTATATACACAGAGTAGCCAGTGACGGATCGAGGATTACGGAACGGGCGTGCGCCTCACACTACCCAGGGGCGTATCCAGGATTTTCTAGCCCGGGGCGCGCGAATGACTGTCTAAGCGGAGCGCCACCATTGGTTGGCGCGCAGCGTACAAGAAAAATTCTGGTTTTGACACCCACCCAGATCACCGGAAGTGGCACATCTCGGGCTTGAAAATGACCAACTAGATGTTTACTTTTGCCTGAGTAAATCAAGTATTTTCCCAATATTTTTATTTCCATCCATAACCTTTTTGAAGATTGTCACCAGTCACACATCATGTTCGACCTCATTGCATCTCCTGTGGATCATTGCTTTTGTACGTGATTCTACGTCGCGGCCCACAATACCCGTCAGCCCCACTTTTCAAAGTTTTAAGCACATTATTCGTTCAGAATTTGAAAATTCACACTTCTCGTGAAATAAATTCATTTCAAAACATACCAATAATGTTGCACAACATTTTATCTATGGACAGCCAATACAGAAAAACTTCCTTCAACCCCTAACAGACCGTTCAAAATTGCACGAGAAGATGGAAGATTGTTTATAAATGTTGGTCAGTGAAATTTCGATAATTCAGACACAGTTATTTATTGGTGCATGGGCGCAGATCAGTCGTGGATAAAGGTGTGGACGCGTGTCTGTTCTCCGATACTATCTAAGCGGAGCGCGAATATGGGTTCGCGCGTAGCGTACAAGAAATTTTTGGCAAATATACTTCCCAGATCACCGGAAATAACACTTCCCAGACCTAATGATGCTCCCAAACCTTCGTTTTAGATCTCATGGCGTAGAAATTTAGTTTGGGGAAATGCATGGGCATCTGCAGAAAAAAATCAGGGGACAAATAATCCAAGTAGACTTTTGTATACGATGGGTCTGGTTTCGTAACTCATCGGGAAGCGATTAGAGGGGTGGGCGTATGGTTGTGGGGCGCGCGTATTCATGCAGGTAGGAACAATCTCAAGAAGTGATGTGTGCGTCGCCCCCCCCCCCCCCCGGCAATGATACACCTTTGTATCCACTGCATGATATTAGCAAGAAATGTGCTCAATTCTCAAATCGCATGCGGAATTTTTTTATTTTTATTTTTAGATTCATTGTATGAGTTACGGTACTAGGGGTGGGGTAACAATTAGCATTCAGTTCCCGTTGTATAACATTTTATCTCTGGATGACAGTGTTGCATCGAAGGACATATGTCTAGTGCAGTTCGCATATAGATCCTGGGCTAATACCGAAATGCGTCATGTTCCCCGACGACTAGGTCGAGTTCAAGACCAGCCACAATTGGTTTCATAGCACAATTTTACATTTGATTAAGGCGTCCATACACACACGCGCCATGATATACTATATTTCTTTCACCAGTACAGTACACTCAAACAACAAAACACCTGTTCTCAAATTCAAACAAAGCTGCACAGTGAACGTTGATCATCTGCGCACGTAGACGTACGTATAGATTCCCGCAGGGCGGGTCACGTAAAAAGTACGTACACTCTGTGTGGAGATTCAGTTCGTTACTAGTTACACGTACACATACATGTTTATCATTATACTGTATGACTGCCTATGGAATTACACCGCGTATGGTTTGCTGCTGTTATTATATTGGCTTACGGTAATAATAGGCCTATTTAAAGTCAACAATTATAGGCCTAGGCTAGGCATGCTTGAGAGATTTTGTCTTTTCTGTAAGATTTGTCGTTGCATGATTATAAGGATACTTCTTTATTTAACCTTGCGTGACATGTCTGAAATGACTGTTTTAACATACTGTACTAGGCCTAGGCCTTTAGCATTACTTAGGTTATGTTTGTTCTTCTTGAAATTTTAGCCTAAAGAAGAAAAACAAAATGAAAACGTCAGCAGACCAAATTATATTAAAAAAATAAGCTTGTTTAAAGCACAAAAGAACATCCGGTCATCTGTTGGTAAACTTCCTCTTTTTGTGTTTAATTTGTTAGCCGGACAAAATTATAGCATGTATACATAGCTCATCAAATTAATGAATCTATATTTATTTCTGTTTTTATTTGAGACCGTTACATATATATTAGTGGCCAGTATAAATTTCTACTCGTTGGCACCGACAGCGTAAATACTTAGGCCTAGCCTATGGCCTAGGCCTAGTATTGGTTGACGTGGTAGCCTTACGGTAGTTTCAAATATGTCAAAACAATGTAGGCTAGGTATAACAAATAACGTTTGAAAGAAAATTTAAAAAAGCAACACGTTTGTGATCTATTACAAATCACACGCGTAGTCCTAGGCTACGTCTTAATTACGTCACATGGTACCGGACAGTGTCTGCGTTACATTCACGATGTCAAGTGTTTTATTATCAACTTGTTAGCCTTATGTAACGTTAGACTTTAACCGTTAGCTACGACTAGTATAAGATTCCCTTACCGGGAAAAGTAAGAGCTTAGAAAATATAGCAATATATATATTATTATTATTATTTAAACATTTATAAAGCGCACATATATATATGTTATAACATAAGCTATGGCGCTGTACAAACTTAAAAGAGTAAAGGTAAAAAACTTAACGAAATTTAAGAAACCAAGTGAATCATAAGAAAGAGGTAAAAATCTTAAAAACAGATAACCCTAAATGACTAAACAAATCCAATAACGATGGAGAAAATGAAGTCAGTATAAACCAGGCCACAAAATCAGAAAATAGGATAAAACAATAGTAAGAGATAAATACAAAAAGAATGAGATAATGAGTAAAACTAGATTAATTATGTACACGTGTGAAAATGAAAGTCTTAAGACTGGATTTAAATGAACTTACAGTACTTGAATTGCGAGTAGAAAATGGGAGTGCATTCCACAATTTGGGGGCACAGACACAAAAAGATCGGTCACCAAGGGACTTGCAGCGAGTGCAGGGGGTAGTTAAAATCAAACTGTCATGAGATCGTATGGAGTAGCTCACTGATCGTGGTTTAAGAAGGTCCTTCAGATAAGATGGTGCAGATCCGTGAAGCGCCTTATAAGTGAGTGATAAAATTTTAAAATCGATACGATCCTTTATCGGAAGCCAGTGGAGAAGTTTAAAAGCAGAAGATATACAAATTTGTTCAAATTTAGGATGATACGGGCAGCCATATTTTGTACACGCTGTAACTTATTAAGGGAAGAACTGGGAAGAACCATAAAACAAAGAGTTACAATAATCAAAGTGAGATGTGACAAGTGCCTGAACTAAAGTGCGAGTAGAATCAGTTGAAAGATGCTTACGTAATTTTCTAATATTATACAAGTTAAAACTATATAGCGATTTTACATTTTTCATTTATATGTTTTTTCATTGATAAGGTGTTGTCCAAATAAACGCCAAGATACTTCACATCATTTACACAATTAATAATAGATGAGTCCACGTTAATACAATCAATTTCAAGTTTTGCAAGTTGAGTTCGTGAACCAAAGATAAGAAATTCAGTTTTGGTATCGTTCATTTTTAAGCGACACATATTTATCCAAGCCTTAACGTCCAATAAACATCTCTCCATAGCATTTAGAGCACTAAGTTCAGAGTCGGAATTACCTGGTTTGAATTTTAGGTACAGGGCGTGATCGTCTGCATACCCCATGACCTCGGGAAGGTGACTGGAGATATGATATAAAGTACTTGAATAAGCCGTAAAGAGAACAGGGCCAGCACAAGATCCTTGTGGCACGCCATGGTGGACGGTGGATTTCGTAGAAATGCATTCACCAACCTGAACACTTTGTGTGCGTGGTCTTAAATAACAATCAAACCATGATTTAGCCAGCCCCTTAGTACCAAAGTTTTGATCAAGAACACTCAGCAAAATGTCATGGTCCACAGTATCAAAAGCTGCAGAAAGATCCAGCATAACCATCATTGTAACATGGTTATTGTCCATATTGCACAAAATTTCATTACACACTTTGAGCAAAGCTGTTTCAGTGCTGAAGTCTTTCCTATAGGCCGATTGACACGAAGGCAGTAAATTATTTTGTTCCATATGATCGCAAAATTGTGATAAGGCAGCTTTTTCACAGATTTTGGACACAAAACTGAGATTGCTAACCGGGCGGTAATTTCCATATGATAGGTCAAGACCTTGTTTTTTAAGTAGAGGTAAAACAATAGCATGCTTCCATTGATCACTGAAGCATCCCGAAGCGAGACTCAGGTTCACAATTTTAGCAATAACTGGAACAAAAGAATCCATATTATCCTTTATAAGTTTTGTTGGAAAAGGATCAAGGCGACAGTGAGTATTTTTAGATTGTGAAATTATTTTCCTGATATCGTCCTCTGAAACTTGCAAAAATTGATCAAAAGCTTTACCACAATAAGTAAGAGTTGGCTTGTATACCTCATGTTGAGCAAGTTCTATCCTGATGTCTTCAATTTTCTGCGCGAAGAAATCGCAAAATTTGGATGCAAGAACGTCCGCATTCTCATCAGGAAATTGATTAACTTTAGCTCGTCCAGTAAGATTATTCACAAGCTTGAACAACTTTTTGCTATCACGTCCGCACTCATTTACCATGTCATTAATGTGAATAAACTTTGATTTCTGTAGTTTTTGGGAATAAAAGTTTCTTAGTGATCTGAATACTTGAAAATCGGATAAATCATTTGTCTTGCGCCATCTCCGTTCAGCACGCCGCCTCTGAAGCTTTAATTCAATCAAGTCATTTGTGTACCATGGTAGTCTCGGTCGAATCGTGATAGTCTTCGTTTTTAAAGGGGCATGTTTTTCTAAAATGCTGGTAAGCGACACATTATAAAATTGCACAAGTTGATTAACGTCATCAATATCCATCGCGGAGTTAGCCATTATCCGTAAGTCATGAGCAAGACTGACATTGTTTATATCTGCAATTTTCCTGAATTTAACAGTTTTTCTGGTAATATCAGGTTTTGGACAGTTTGGACAACAATAGCATAGATTATGAAAACTACAGAAATATTTAATGTTTGTGCTAAATATAATATTACCGACCAAATATAAATATTTAAGTTATTGTTTTTTAGTTTTATCTGAATTTTGTCAGCTTACCAATTTTATTTTAATAATATCATTATTACATCATGCTTTTTTTTTATTGGTACGTTTGGCAAGCAAGTTTGAATAAGTCACCACACCTTCTTTTTTGTTTTAATTAAACATTTAAATGAAATAAAGTTCCTAACATCATGGAAATAAAAAAAATAAACAAAGCACAGACAATTCTTTGTTAAAATTAATGATTAATTATATAGCTTTTTTAAATAATTTTTGTCTTCTATTACACATACGTTGGATTTTCGTCATGTGTATTTATCCATCATGGATGAACTATAAGATAATTAACTGTGATCTTTCTTTCCTATTCTTCAGATTCCAATATATCATCTATGCCTAAGATGGTCCTTCGGTGGATTTGACGGTAAAGATATCAGACTTGAGTCCGGTCTTAGTTTACCAAGCCTATCATCAGTAGAGAAGATATCCATTAATCTAAAAGGAAAGGGAAACACACTTAGCGAGGAAGAAGTGATCGGATTAATAAACTATGGAATCAAGTCACCAATATTCAAGGAACTATGGTAAGGGAACAACATCGTGACAGGCCTTGGCAGATAATATGTGGGTAATAGGGGGAGGATGGGTAGTCAGAGGGTTAGTATATGGGGTATATAGGAGGAGATAAGGTAATGGTACTGTGCAGTGATATTTTTATTTTTTTTAAATGTACAAGTCTTGAGTTGAGACGTGCGGTTTGAAATGTTGCAATATTTGGAAGTATTTTTAAGCTGGGAAATATGTTGATGTTTACTTTTATTCCATTACTGATTGTGTAGTGTACAGTGTACAGAAAAAAATAAAGTTATTACTTAAAAACTGAAACAAAAGATGGTAAGAATTTCAAGTACATAGCAAAACGTTTATTTTCAAATACTATTAGTTGTAATAAATGAACATTATTTGCAAGAGTCACGCAACTTTTATTAATACATCTAGAAATAGTTAAAAACATCAAATCAGTAAATGTTAATAAGAGGGCGTAAGGACGGGTGGTGGAAGGGTTGTTTGGCCATCATAACTAGTGGCTGATACTTATAACTTATAACAGCTCTTTTACTTTCACTGAAATAAGGGAAAAGGCAAATTCATTGACCACCATGTTATTTATTACAATGATGACATCATATATTCATTTATTTTATAATATTTAATATTTACTTTCCCTGCTTTCTTCACCTTTGAAGGCTTCATAACTGTAAACTGCCGTCATCGATCAATCCAGACATCATACCAGAAGAATCAAGATCAAGGAATATTAAAGGTACGATTTTACATTAGAATTAAAAGACTCATTGATCAAGTAGATTGTTATTAATGTAACCTTTCACAGATTTGTGACAAAAGAGGGAAGTGTGTTGAAGCGGGAAGGGCTGGGGGTGGGGGGGGGGGACTAGTAGTTTAATGAGATATTTGTTGAATGAATCTAAAATGGGGATCGGAAGAAAACTTGCTAACAACAAACAGACTAGTCCTGTGTGGGGGTGGGGTGGAATAGGGGGGGGGACTTCCTAAAAGTTCCTCCTTCTTTTGTGTTTCTTGAGCTGATCTTAGCTGCTTTCTATCAAGTCACTATATATATATTAACATAAATCTAAGAGATTTTAGTGTTTTGAGTTACTTAATATATTGTTACCCTATAAAACAAGGACTGTGAAGTAAGGCAGAAGTATTAAGTAACAAAGAGAATACAATTATTGGCTGGATTACTAGTGACTGTTAATTTCTAGTACTTAATTACTAATTAATTAGTAGAGAGAACATTCCAATGGTTGACTGATATTTGATCCCTCTAGTACAGGTACATTACCTCTGACTGTTAACGTTATGTGTATGTTAAAAAAAATTATTGTTTAAAATATGTTATTTATTTCTATGATAATTGATTGATGTTATTATTTCATCTTTTTTTACAGTCATATCATCCAGAGAAGCCAAATTGCTTCATCTTGCATCTGGTACATGGACGAAGGTTTGTAATATTTGGTATTTTTAAGTATATTATGATCATTAATAATGTTAGTTGTTTGCACCTTTCCCTGTGATATTGTTATTATTAGTAATATGCATAACAGTGAAGGAGGTCGATACATTTTCTAAACATAATCATAAAAAGCCAGCATCCTTGAGATGTATAAATATATTATCTCCGGGTGTGGAATATTCCGGTGACAAACGATATGATTCTTACAGGAAAGAAAACAATGTTCTACATTCCTAGTTTTCAATATCTTGGTCTTAACTCTAAAAACATTTATTTGGATCTGATTTATTTCATTATGCCAGGAATTGTATCTCAGTCAAAGTCGTGTAAAGTCATCATATCGCTTGTTCTTTAAAATCCTCCTTTGTTTTACTGTTTTTTTTTTCTTTTGATCCTTGGGAAATGTTTGTACTTTTTTTCTTTTTCAACATAATTAAGATTATGAGGTAACATAATCTTACTTTTCTAGATGCATTCATTAATTTTAACTATATTTAAAAAAGAAAATCTTTGAACCCGTTAAACCTAGTTTGAGAGCATTACTGTTCAGGAAGTCAAACATACATACTTAAACAGTCAACATTAAATAATTTTCAAATTTATTTCAAATATCTGCTGAATTAACCAATAAATTAATCTACGCTATTAACACCAAATTTCATTGTCTCCTTAACGCCTCAATTTTACATTATTATTATTCTATTTAATAATTACTATTTCTTTATTTCAATAGCCCGATGACATCCAGACTATTACAGAGATGTGTTCAGGTGCTTTGACCATCCACAGAGACACCAGTGAGTCTGTACAGAGGTCAGTCATAGAGCTCCTGGTGGAAGCATCCAATCATGACGTAAGTAAAACATAAAGAGATATAATGAATAAATACATCAATCAATACAAGTTAAAATTAGATAAAATCATTGAATGTCTTAATGAGAGATTAGATCGCTTTAGTTATTAAATACTAAACTGTTTAAATAAGAACAAGGAAATACAGGTTTAAATTGATATATACTTTTAAGCTCAAGCTCAAAATAAATATAAATAAATAACAAACTACTGGATAGAGTGTGTATGATAATAAATATATAAATAATCATAATTAAATTCTTTTTCAAGGTTTCAATCCAGCAATTGTTACTGTTTATCTTAGCTTAATGAATGTTATCTCTCAAAATCCTCCCAGAAAGTGAAGTATAAATAATAATTTAAAACAAAAAGGGTCAATGAATTGTTTCCTGTTTTACGGAATCGGCCGAATATTTAGCTTTCGTTTAAGTTTACATTTAAATTATAAAAGAAATAGATGAAGTGATTGATAAACATACCTAAGTAGTAGAAAACCTCAATAATAAACTGATACCTAAATATAAAATGTATAATAATTAACAGTTCACTGAAAACCAACCCCACCTCAACCTGATCTTCCCATCACAAATTAAATAAATTAAATCATACATATTAGTTCCGGCTCATATCACCCCCGCCCATCCCTCTATAAAACACAAATTACATCAAATATGTATAAGCGGTCTGCATGCTCCCTCATCCTAAAGCACCCCTCCTTACCCCTACCACACCCATCCCTACCCAGTACGACACCCATCGGTCCATTTATCACTGACACCTCGCACACGCTTTGACAATAACAACAAAACTTTCAACATAACCATATCCACGCCCTCCCCCACACTAAGACACCCTCCTAATACCCCGACCAAATATCACTTAACCTTATCACACCCTTCCTTACCATAACACACCCCTCCCTACACCCCTGACATCCCTTGTTCCGTCCATCTCTCACCCCTCTTACACACCTTTAATTCATTCTACATAAATAACAATGACTGATCTTTGTAATAAACCTAACCCTCTTGTTTACCCTTTAACACCTTTCAATAAAAACAAAGATAAAACGAAGATAAAACAAACTTTACATATGTCAGTTATTTTTTACAAATTCAAACCACTTATTTTTAAATAATGAACAAAATAATAACAAAATACTATTAAACTAAACAAATATTATTTTATTAATATGAAATTACAACAAAAATCAAGTTAATATTGATAAATTAATTATTATTGTATTATTTTCAAGTACTTATCCTGTTAACAGACATGATGATATTAATTCTATTTATTATTTTCCTTTCTTCAGATTCTCATAAACAGGGTGCATCTAGCCTTGTCCTTTAGTAAGATTGATGAAGATGGGAACATTATCCTCTCCTCTGGCCTCTCTCTACCAATCATAACATCAATAGGGAATATACACATACAGACAGAGGAAGGAAGAGAAATGAATAAACATGAAGTTAATGGAATATTAAAATATCTACAACCCTCTCAAAGATTCACGGAACTGAGGTAAGTACAATTAATAAATATGTATATAATATAAGTCATTAATCAAATAACGAATTAATATTAATGATGTAAAAAAGGTAGGAATTGTTAATAATGTAAATATTTATAATTACTGTAGGTTTATTGATAGGTTTAGATAATTGTAGAAGTAAAACAAAACAGTTGAAGAGGAAATTGAAAAAAGAAATAAACTAACAATATATTAACAAAATATTAGAGTAACAAAATCAACATTTTGTCCAAAATCAACCCAAAATAAATAATCACAAACTTTTATGTGTTAGATGAACAGAAAAATATTAAAAGAGATCAAATATGGAAGGTAAAAAACAAGCTTCTTTAATAAAAAAGCTCAAAAAATTATCTTTATTTTAATAAGAATGAACTTTCTTTGATTAATTTATAAATTAACTGCTAATTAATGCAAATTAATGTAAAGTAAAAGAAAGACATTGATGTAAATTAAACATATTGTAATTGGCCTCATCTAATAATACGGCACCCCTCTTAACTATACTACCTTAATCTTTCCCTAATCCACCCCTCACACCCACCCCTAAACCAAACTATGTTAGACCACTCACCCCATTTCGTTAATCTGTTTATAACACTGGGAAACTTATCTACACCACACACACACTAACCCCCCTCCCCAAACACACACACTCAGCAAGGTCTCCTGTGATACTATTATTGTCCGTCTCTTCTGATGAACCTGTCGTAACCTCCTCCACTCCAACCCTTGCACCACCCCCCCCCCCCCCCAGCCGCCATGCGACAAACAACTCTAGATATATGCATATTATTAACTCACATAACATTACAGTCAATCCCCACACAGTAGAGACCAATACAACATCAGTCTATATGTAAATAACACTCAAAATCACGTGTATATTTTTTTTATAAACAAACACAGTACATCTGTGTAAGAATAATCTCTAAGATTTTAAGTAGATCCTTACTAACATTACAGTATTCTCCTGTCTACCACCCCCCCCCCACTGNCCCCCACTGCCTTCCCCAACCCACGACCCTCCTTCCGAAACCTACAAGGCCAATAACCCTTTTATTATCTCTATACACTCTTCAGTGTGTTGTCACCATATTCCCATTCGCAAAACCTATCCTGTCATATATACCCAATACTCTACACATTTATATCATACATTTGTACATTCACAATTTCCACTCTTTTCTACTCAGTGCACATTTTGTTTTATCGCAAAAGTCTATTGAACTTATTTCATCATTTTGTTTCTTACTAAAGATGTATACAGAGAGCCAAACGTTCCATAAATGTCGAAAAAGAAAGTGAAGTGTCCAAGTTATATATATGCAACTACAGGAATTATCCTTGTGTCTTTGCACATGATTAAATCACGTGTAGGCCATGGGCCCTTGAGGTTGTCTGGATCATGGTAGAGGATAAATTTTGTAGTCATAGGTTTTTCTTTTTTAAATACCCGATAGCCAAAGGGTCCAGCGCCAATAAAAAGAAATCATCCTGCTCTCTTTTCACATGATTAAATCATGTGTGGGCCATGGGCCCTTTCTGGCTGCTGTCTGGGTCCTGGTACATCATAAAGTTTTTGTAATTGGTATTTTTGGATACCCCAATGTCCAAAGGGTCCAATGCCACTTTAAGAATCATCCTGCTCTCATTTCACATAAATGAATCACGTGTGGGCCACAGGCCTTTTTTGGTTGCTGCCTGCATGGGCCCCGGTACATCATAAAGTTGCTGTAATTAGTATTTTGGGACACCGCAATGTCTAACTGGTGTACCGCAAAATGAATTATCCTTGTCTCTTTTCTCATGATTAATACCATTTTGATGGGCCCTCCTGCAGGGCCCGTCACAAGGTACAATTACTATCATTGCTATGGTTTCTAAAAGTATCTTACTTTGAGTTTTATCCAGCGCTTTTGCCTCTTTCACATGATTAAATCAAAATTTGAGCCCCCTATTTTAGTTGAAGGCACCTTTAGACTACATACACGCACATTGTGTGGCACGGAAGCAACACATAACCTTGAATCCTGGTCATAAACGGACATAACCTGCCCATCAAACCCTCTGTCTCTTTTCAAATCTTCTGGGTTCCCCGTCCAGTTGAGTATCGCATCGATGCAGACTGGGTTGAAAGTAAACGCGGGCCAAGTGCAGTGCAATGCAATAAGCTAGGCTCACATCACTGCAAGATGCGAGCCATCATAATGACGTCATAGGTCGATTTACTGCAAATTTATCCTCTACCATGGCACAGACAACCTCAAGGGCCCATGGCCTACACGTGATTTAATCATGTGCAAAGACACAAGGATAATTCCTGTAGTTGCATTGGACCCTTTATACATTGGAGAAACCAAAAATACCATCTACGACTTTTATCTGTACCGGGCCCCAGGCAACAGCCATAAAGGGTCCATGGCCCACACATGATTTGATTATGTTAACAAAAGCAGGATAATTTTTTTAGAAGTGTTGGCCCTATTGGACATTGCGGTATCCAAAAATACCAACGACTTCATTTTTAACTGTAATGGGGCCCATGCAGCAACCTCAAAGGCCCAATTGCCCACACAGGAATTAATCATGTGAAAATAGACAAAGGGCCCAACAATTGCACAAAGGCATCAACGTGATCCCTGTGGCTTGAATATTTTATTTCCTTCTCTCAACATGCTGACACAAGTTTTGGACATTCTCATATAAATCTCGACATGCTGACACAGTTTTGTGCATTAACGAAACGATGGCGCGCGCCGATGTGCCAAAATTATAGCATGACGTCAATATTGTATCTAGCAAGCAATGTTGACATGACCAATGAAGTAGTGGCATGCTGTTACAAGTTTTCGACATGCTGATGTTGAATTTGACATGTTGATAGACGTAATGACATATTGGTATTTTGTTTCGTCATGTTCATATGGAGTTGTAACATGCTGATATCGAATTAGACATATATATATATATTAACTTGGACACTTCACTTTCTTTTTCGACATTTATGGAACGTTTGGCTCTCCGTAATATTGGGCTGTGATTTGTCGTGGATGTTGACAGTGCAAGAAAACCTGCCATAAATCTGTTTTGAAACTGCCCTTATCTATTCGTAATCAGTTGAAAGAGATTACGTTACTACATAACTATACGATATGGAACGTATTAAATGTGATTTACTTGTCTGTAACATATACTCGTCTGAACAGTCACTCGTCAAACGCATATGCAAGTAGCATGTCGATAAAGGTAGCCGTCCATCTTGACATTTAATTAACACCCTTTATCAATTGCATGCTGTATAAATAATACAAAATCTGTGTTACTTGATAAAGATTTTAACGCATGCCGAATAAGCCAGAACTGACAATTTGCACTCCTACATTTTTGTGTGTCACTGATTATTATAACGTAAGCGGAACCGCGTTCCTGTTTTAGCTTGTTTACATATAATATTGTGATCTTTGTAAAGAGGGCAATGATGTAGGTGAAACAGGCTCTCGGTACCGCTTAAGTTTGAATTACCATAAAATATCAATCTAATCGTGATGATATTGCAGGATTCATCGTTCCGATCGTTTCAATCATCATAGACATTCTCTCAACATCTTATAAAAAATGTATTTCAATTGCCTCCAACTTCAAATCTGTAACTGAAAGTAAACGGAAAGAAATCGATTGCATATTTCGTACATAAGTCTCACATCATAGGCCTCAAGAAAGATATGAGACCCGTAAACGATTACCACTTCCACAAAACTTATGTAATCCTTTCTTCCTATTCTTTGCTCCTTAATCCGCTTCGTGTATGGTCATGGTTCATTTGGTATTAATTCCATCAATGCTGCCCACAATTTTTCTACGTCATACTTTCATTGTGTTACATTTTTTATTTTCCATTCCACTGTCAAGTATTGCTGACAGTCCTATGTATTCTCTTAAACAGCACTCCTTTTGTGTCAATTATGAGTCATATCTTATTTCTCTGCTTCTGTCTAATAATATTTTCTCTTGGAGTACACGTGGATTTTCTTTAATATATATGTATACTCCCCGACAACCCGTCAATTACGGTGTATACCGCAGGGTTCCGTGTTAGGGCCAATTCTGTTCACGTTATATAAATCTCCATTTGCTGCTCTTATCAAACTCTATAACCTACACTACCATTTCTACGCAGACGCTACACAATTATACATTTCCCTTAAGCCTAATGTCATTTCTGGCTAGTCACGGCATATCGAACGTTGACTCACTCACATTCGTAACTGGATGCACTCATCAAAGATTTGTTTAAATGATGGCAAGACGGAATTGACTGTTTTTGGATCCATCCATCAGCTTAAACTGCTCCTGATCACACCTTCTTTTGAATTTGCATCCCAAGTTTTTAAGCGGTTCAAAACTGAAAATTTCTGGTTTTGATAGCCCCCCAGATCACCGGAAATGGCACTTCTCCGGCTTGAAAATGACCAACCAGATGTACAATTTTGCCTGAGAACCAAGTTTTCCCAATAGTTTTTTAATCATTCATAACCTTTTTCAAGATTGTCACCAGTCACACATCATGTTCGACCTCATCGCATCTCATGTGGATCATTACTTTTGTAGGTAATTCTACGTAACGCCCCACAATACCCGTCAGCCCCACTTTTCAAGGTTTTAAGCCCATTATTTGTTCAGAATTTGAATAATAATTCACTTCAAAACATACCCATAATGTTGCACAACATTTCATCTATGGACAACCAATATAGAAAAAACCCCTTCAACCCCTAACAGACCGGTCAAAATTGCACGAGTAGAGGAAAGTATGATGAAGAAATTTGAACGAGCTGAAGCTTGCAAAGGAGAGAAGAAGATGTCCCCACGTCCCCCCCCCCCCATGATCGCCGCCCATGGTCACATCACACCCATTGTCGAAGAACTTTATTGGCTGCCCATCGAAAAACGCATCATATTCAAACTTTGCTTTTTGCATATCAATCTCTTCATTGTACAGCCCCGGCTTACCTCAGTTATCTCATTTGCAGATATACTCCTTCTCGCAACTTGCGTTCCGGCGATTGATATCAACTGCGACAACCGATGACAAGATCCTATTACGGCGATAATTCCTTCTCTTCATCGGCGCCGAATCTCTGAACTTACTACCCATTCATCTTAAATAGTCCCCATCTTATTGACTCTCTTAAAAAACAACATAAGACTTAACCTTTAAATATACATTTCAGTAATTAATTTTTGTTTGTTTCAATTTTTTCTTTCATTCTTCTTCTTTGGTTTGTAAAGCACCTAGAGCAGATTT